>JAQZBX010036834.1:0-24024 GCA_029593785.1 Cabassous unicinctus
TTTTTTTAATGTGGGTAAAAATCAAATTTTTCACAATACATACCAATATTTATAAAATGATATATAAATACATATGCATATATGTGCATTTGCTTACATAAATGTTATTTTATATATATATATATATATATATTTTTTTTTAAAGGTGCTTAGATTACCTAAATATTACTCAGAAATTACAGGGATTTCCATGTTCCCCACCTCCCACACCTCCAACAACATCCCACACCACCATCCTTCATCAGTGTGGCATAACACCCACAACGGATATACACATCCTGGGGCCTTGCTACCAAGGATAGACCACATTTCACATCATAGACCACACTCTCTTCCACACAGTTCTGCATGGTATATGCTGATGCAAAATGGCCTGCATCTGTCTTTGTCCTTATGATTTCACTATTATGAACTAAATATAATGATCAAACTCATGAAGTTAATAGATAGATTATAAGTTGCCAGAGAAAATAATGCAGTTAGAGAATGGAAAGCTGAGGTTTAATCCATTTAGAATTGGTAAAACATTGTTTATAAATATTTGGAAATGAATAGAAATGGTGATTGAACATCATAGGATTTGTGATTAGTAGCACTAGCCTATGAGTATGATAGCGGTTTGTTTTTATTTTTCTGAGTAATGGAAATGCTCTAATATTGATTGAAGTAATGAATTTGCAACTCAGTGATCATAACAAAAGGCATTAATTGTACAATTTAGATAAACTATATGGTTTATGGGAAAAATTGTTAGGGTGGATTTGGGAAAATACACAAAATGTAAGATATAGACTATAGTTAGTAGTAATAATTTGATGATTATTTCATAATTTGTTGTAAACATTCCACAAAAATGCAAGGTATTTTTGGTGGGGTGATGTAAGGGAGTCCTATATGATGTTATACATGTTTCTTTTGTAAGTTCACAACTTTTACCATACACTTATTGTTTATGTATGTTCATGTATGAATGATATACTTCAATAAATTGTTTTTAAAGTTTATATATATATATATATAATGGTATCATGAATGTACTTTGGATGAAAGAAAAAAAATAAAAAATAAATAAAAAGGATTAGCTATACCTTTTAGTAGTAACAATATTTATAGTTAACTACCTTTCTGGCTTTAAATGACACATTAACTCACAATTTTTAGACTTAGTGAGGACAAAAAGAAAAAAAAAGTCTCAAGTAAGAAAATCATGCCCAGGCGTATTGGTTGTACAAATATTTAGTTTTAATAGAGTATCCTTCAGGTAGGATACCTCAAGGTATCTATATCTATGTCTATGCACACACATCCTTGAGTTGTGGTTTTATTTTTAATGTATTTTAATGTTACATTAACTTTCATGTGGAAACCCCCTTCTGTTAAATTCCTGTATCCTTTATGTGTGACAGATATATTGACTATGTTTTGAAGAATTTTGTGCCCTTAAATATCCTTTCAGCAAGAGCAATTTCATCACTAATATAATTAAATGCATCAACATTATTCAATGTGGTTTTTGTTCTGTTTTTTTTTTTCATGTAAGAATCCTACCCAACACTGGTATTTTGAAGAAAATCTCTTTTGTTAATGTATAAAGTAATTATGGTTTTGGCTTTCATAATTTTTAATTTAATCTAAATCATATCTGTGTGGTGAAAGGTAGGTATAAATTTCATTTTATCCAATATGATGATCCAACTATACAACACCATTTGCTGAAAAATAATATTATTGTTACTGTATTACCACACACTACTTCTATCATATATGAAATATTGTATATGTGTGGGTCTTTAGCTGTGCCATTTATTCCATTGTAGTATTTCTTTTTTTATATTTCTGCACTCACACAACATAAAATCAAATGAATTTAATATAAATTATATTTAAGAAATAATGGTTATAATTTAAAAACATTTTCTTTATGATGTGAAAATGCTTCAAGAAAGCATATGGAAATTTTGAGTTTAACACAAGGAGTCTTAAAAGTGGATAGTATTTTTCAAAAAGTGATGGTAATGTAAGCAAATAAGTTTGGGAAGAAATACTGCATTAGAATGTGTTCTTCTTACCAATATAAATTTAATATTCGTTGGTAATCTTTCCCCTTTTCCCCTGCTTTATTATTCTTTCCAGAAATTAACAATCTGAATTTAGTCCTTCTTGTTGTGTCTATATAAACTAGAAAAATCGATTTGATAGTAAGGGGGGAGAGAACATATGAATGTCCCCAAAAATGCCAAATAAGCAAGGCTTATATATAACGACAGAAGGAAGATCATCTGTGTTCATTTTTAAAAATTTTTTATGGTAATATCTGGTGCTCTTTAAATTGGAAATAAATGCCTGATGCCTACACACAGAGATGAGGAGTTGTCTTCTAATGAAAATTTTCATTCATGCATTTTCCAATTTATGATCATTTCAGTCTATGTCTTCTGACTAGCTTTTCAGTGCCTCACCAATATTTGTTTTCTGAGTTCCACACCTTCTGCATATTTCAGTTGTTTTGTTCATCATTACACTTAATCATTAGTATATTATTTTGAATAAACTATGAAAAAGGAAATGGATCCATTAGTAAAATCATGTAAACATGGATACAAACCCATATAACTCACAAATATTTACTACGCATATACTCTTAGGTATGATATATAACTAGCTACCTAGATGATAGAATGATAAGAGATAGGCAGATATATGTGGAAAATTCATACCCATGGACAATGTTTTAATGTTTTGGCAGGTAGATTTATACATTTAGCCTGGTTATAATTAATTTTACAAGAAACTGTATAACATTTGCAAATGAGTATATCATCTCATACTATCAACAAAATCCTGAGAGGTTAATTTGAGCAATATCACCACCATCCTTTGATGTTACCAGACTTGTTAATTTTAGATTTTCTGGAAGTGCTTAGTAGAACATCATTATGGTTTTGATTACTATTTCTCTTGAGTGATTATTAAGATGGATCACATATGGAACCATTTAAAATTTTCCATGAATTTATAGACAAGTATACAGATTATCATTTCTGAGCACAACCGAATTAAAATAAATTTAATTTAATTTAAAAATAAAGAATTGGAAATTAATCAATATGCATTTAAACAATCTGTCAATTAAAAAGAAATCACAAGGAAAATTGTAAAAGTGTATATTTTAATTGAGCAATAATTATTGTGTTTTAATAAAAATAAAGCAATGTAATTGTACATAAAAGTGTATCTAGTATAGAATAAGAATGGTAAATAGAAAAAGGAACTACTTTGCTGACTCAGGAGATCAGGAATAGAAGAGCAAAATGATTCTTCACTAGGCAGAAGGATAAAATCATAAGGAATGACTAGAAATTAATGCTCTAGAAAATGTAAACACAAAAAGAAAAAGTGAGAAATGCAAAAAGTATCTGGCCTTCAACACATTATATCTTTGGCAGCTTTTGCTCTCTCCCCGAGATCTGGCTGAAAAAGTCATGCATAGCTCAATTCATTCAATATTTCTGCATTAAGAAGTACAGATCATTACATAGTGGTGTGAGATATAGCAACAGATGGAATTGGATTATTAATTAATAGTCCAGATATTTGCTATATTATATGATGGTCTTTTTCCACGAAAAAATATAAAATTTTATCTTCTCAATATGGAAAGATGATCTTAAAATCTCTTCAATCTATCTTAAATTATCTTTTTAATTCTTAAAATTATGTATATATGTATTTATAATTTCTCTTAACACTCTAGCATTTTTAAGTCTGTAATATATTTTCTTACAGCAAAATACAGATGTAAAATAAACCTTTATCTCTTTGAGGATATTAAAAGCAGTTTTCCAATGTCCCATTGTCACCTTAATTGTCTCAGTGCATTTAGAATCTAAAAATATTTTATTATCTTCTTCTTTATAAAACTCTGGGTTTCTTTTTTTTCACTTGAAGTTTATCATTCACACATGAACATACATTTAAAAAAAGTATATAATAAAATTTTTAAACTAACAAAGCACACAGACATATCACACAAGGCTCCCATATATCACCCCACACACACACCAACAGATTGCACGTTGAGAAACAATTTTTACAAGGTATGAAAGAGCATAATCAAACTATTACTACAAAGTATAGCCAATATCTTACATTTGGTGTATTTTCACCTAATCCATCTGGTTATTAACATCCTGTATTAGTATTATATATTTGTTGTAATTTATAAGAAAAGGCTCTCATATTTGTTCTGTTATCCAATACCTTGTACTCTTTAGAACATTGTTTTAAACTTCTGAATGAGCCAATGCAAAGCTCCTTAAAATCTCTGTGCCTAAGAGCAAAATGGCTGGTAAACTTTTGTTTACTTATATATATAAGAGTAGAGCTGGCCACAGTGAGTTGGTCCTATTCTTTCCATGTAGCAGGAATCTTTCCTCTCAGGTTTCAATCAAGCAAAGGCATTTCCAGTTTCCTTTTACAATTTTCTCAGTTTCTGTTTCAATAAAGAAGCATTCTCATATAGTTTCAAGCCTGCATATGGCAGTGGGATGAAAGATAATTACTTTTGGATTTATCCCGATAAGATTAAGCAAAATCTAAAGAAACATACCAGGTCTCAATATTACAATTTCTTCCCTGCTGCAAAAAGGTTTTGTTTTTGAATTTCAAGATATCCAAAAGCATTGATCACTCTTTCTGCTTCCATATGCATTATACCTAAGGTTTCTTTTCCTGTCAATTAGACATCAGTTTTAATATGTTGTTTTCCAAATCAATTCATGAATATATTTTTTTCACACATGATCTTTTTTTTTATATCTGGACTTTTTTGGATGATCACTTCATAAGTTTAGGGGATAATTATATTTATCTTGAACTAAAAGTCTACTGAAGACTTTAAGGATATGAGTTTAACATACTTATTTAGTTTTGAATATATAGATGAATGGATGGAACATGTTTGGATTTCAGTCATTTGATCCACACAGTAAGTTAGGTCCTACTGTTCTTATATCAAGAGCATTTAAAATTATCCTCAAGTTCTTATTTTCAGTTCTTCCCTATATTAATTTGTTATAGTAGTGGTTTCAGGTTTAGCAGTTCTCTGTGTCTAAAGATGGACACATCACACATCCTGTTTAAAAGAAAAATATTTGGAGTTTGAATTTTTCAGAGTAGGAAGCACAAATCCTTTAGTGAATAAGTAGATTGGAAACACCCAACTCACAAGATCAGTATGATGTGATAATGTAATCACTTTTTTCCCTTGGTTCAGCACAAAGCCTTCAGTAAGGCCAAAATCTTACAATGAGCAGCTTCTCAAATTTTGAGAAGTTACAAAGGCACACCATTGTCCTAGAAGAAAACTGACAATGCTCATGTTTTCCCATAGGGGAGAAAATAAACTGTAATTTTGCGAATGAAAATAGATGAAGGAAGATCATTTTTACTATATAAATAGAATATAGAATTAATAATATTTCTCATTCCTTAAAGGTAACCACATATATGACTTTAATTATGGCATTAATTATAACCCTTTGTTTCAGTGGCCAACAAGAACAAAATTTTTCTCTTGCATGTCCATTGTATGTTGGCTATAAAAGTCTTTAATTTTAATAGGGAATATCTGTGGTAAATTGATTTACTTTGGACTTTAGTGCTCCTCCCAAACAGAAGAGAGTGCTCAAGTATATCCCTTTGATATAAAGATTGACTATGTTGCAGGTCATTATGTTATTTTTTCACATACTTTAATGTTAATATAGAATTCTTTTCTCTTAATTTCTAGTCTACATTATTTGTGACAGAAACATTCTCCTAGTTTGCTACATATAATTTTAAGATTTTCCATATACTTTGAGGAGCAGAAATTCTCAACTCTAATATAATAAAATTTATTAAGCTTTTTTTGTGTGATTTTGTTTAATTACTTGTGTGAAAAATACTTAGCCTGAAGTATTTTGTCATGAATATATTGTCATGAAGAGAGTATTCATTGTCAATCTCTAAATCCATTAATATTTTTATGTCTACATTTATTGATTTATTCTATATACATTGTCTATAATAAGTAAGAGTGAATTTTTTTATCTCATATAAATATCTAACTGCCCGAAAACAATTAACTAAAAAGTGCATATTATTGAACTATACTACCACACACTTTCTTTTTAATAAACTGTGTTCTAAAATGTACAGCTGGGTAGCTATATCTTTTATTCTGTTGCATTGCTTTCTTTATATGTTCACACCACATATATTCCAATGAATTTAATGTAAATTATACTTGATAAAATGATAAGTAAATTTGAACAATATGTATTTTGTCTATGACTAGAAATACTTCATAAAAAGCATATGGAAATGATTGGGTATAGGATATGGATTTTTCGAAATTTAATAATATTCTTAAAAAATAGATAATGCTGTAAGGAAAAAATTCCAAGCTGAAGGTTATATATTCCTTAATATAGAATAATTTTACTTTAATGAATAAGATTATGCTTTTAGGAGTAGTAAATATCAAGTAAAATATTTGCCTTAAAAACTGGTAGTATCAACTGAAAAGGTGAATTAAAATAATAGATTTTTGTGATTCATTTCTTTTTAACTGAAGGAAATTTGCACTTTTCAGAGGATTGTTGATTAAATTAGAATTGATATATTTCAGTTATCATGGCAAAATATAAATGCTTTATATTGTAAACTCAAAGAAATGAACAAATAATGTATTATTTGCTTACTTTGTTGAATGCTTTAACCTTCTAAATTAAATCAATATTCATACTATGGTTAAATATTTTTAATTGGAAAGAAACTATAAATTCCCAAGTCACACTTAGATTTCAGAGTGTAAATATAAACCTAGTTATAATTTAAGCACCACATGATACTAGCAGTTTACAATGTTTCTCTCCTTTTCATAACCATTGCTTCCATCTTTGCAGGAAATTAATATGCTGATGAGAAATGCAGTGCCATTGTATTTGTACACACAAGTTAGTAAGAAAATCCTCATTTGAACTATTGTTCAAATTATAAGATGCCTCTTTTGAGATAGTCCTCTCTTTATAAGAGAGGAAAATTGAGTCACAATTCATTTATAGTGAATTGGGTCTCATGACATTATTTAAATAATAAAATGTGAGCAAGTGTAATGACTGTGGATTTAAGAGCTCATATATATGTACTTCTTTATAATATATTTTAATTCTGCCATGAGATCCAGTAACATCCCCTATGCAGACCAGTTCGTATCCTGGACATAGAATGTGGAACATATAGAACAAATGTATAGCAAACACACAATGAAGCTATGTTATAAGAGCAAAATATTGTGACTCTCATCACTAACTTAAGGTTTATTTATTCATTACTGCAACCTAAACAAATCTTAACTGACTACAACATCAATTGGTTTTCCAAAGCAGTTATACCAACTTATGCACACACAGAGCAATATAACTGCACAACTTTTGCTCCATATACACGACTCTTGGGAATCCAGGTATTTTTTTCCCAATCTACTAAATTTGAATTTATTTTCATTCAACAGCAATGCTGAAGAAGATAATGATCTATGTAAAATAAGATATTTGAGCTCACTTTAAAAAAAAATTCATTTCCAGGCCTTAAAAGTTAAGTGCGTTAAGTAGTTTATAACATGTAATTTTGTGCCCTTGTTTTGGTTCTGGAGAAAGAAGTCTTTATTTTAATGCAACTGTAATTCACAAAAATGTTTCTATTGGTTATAATTTTGTATGCTTTTCTCATCCCCAAATTCTAAATCTCCTCCTCCTTCTAAAAACTTCCTTTCTCATTTAATATTTTGAAGATAGCTTCAAAAGTTATTATTTTAAAGTTATCATATTTTAGCATTTAATCCACTTAGGGTTGACTTTGGGCAGCCTGGAAGATAGGAATGCTATTCCCACTGCAGTGCCGTACTACATTTGTTATTAGTTGTGTTTTTATATATGTGCCTTCTATACTTTTGCATTATTTACTTTCATTTTTTGCACCCATGCCACAATGTCTGAATACTACTATTTTATAACAAGATGATATCTGTTAAGGAAATACTTGCAAATTTTTAAATTTTTAAATTTTTCTTTATTAGGTAGTATTTTTTGGAATTCATATGAATTGAAAAAACCAAATTCTCAATTTCTACAGTAGAAAATCTACAGAGATTTTTATTCAGGTATCATTTTGTGTATGTGTGTGTATATATATGTCTTTAAATATTGAGTCTTCCAGTGCATAAATATGACTATTTCTCCATTAATTCAGTTATTTCTTAACTCTCAAGGGAACTTTTAATTTCCTCCATAAATTCTAACATATTTCCATTACATATATATTTAATATATATTTAATGGATGATTTCTTTAAATTTTCATTTTTAAATTTGTTCCTATTTTGTATGTACTTCATATTTATTTGTTTATTTTTGTATCCAATTGACTTCTCAAATCTGATTCAAATAAGATTCTGAGTATATTAGTGCAGTTGTGTGTGTTTTTTAATTTTAGCATTCATAATTAAATGTGCTGCTAAATGAATTCCTATTTCTACATTTCCAAATGTATGTATCTTATTTTCCTTTTCTTGCTTCACTATATAGCCCAGTGAATGTGGTAAGGGTAGTCTTATTTGTCTGGTTCCCTCCCATCAGATACTACCATCATAAATATTTTATGTACTATGATGTTTGACCTAAGACAATTCATTTAAATATTTATTTTTCTCAGAGTAATTATTTTAAGATCTAGAAACCCTACATTTTGGATTAAAAATTTTTATCATTAAGAAAGATTTTATTGGAAGAGTGTCTTTCCTGCAAACAAGGCACACTCATTTGATATTTAACCTTAAGTTGTTGTGAATTGCTATATTTAACTTTCTAATGTTAAACCAATTATATATTTGAGATAACTACACCTTGAGCATGATATAGAGTATATTTTATATAGTGCTCCAATATTTTTTAGAATTGTTATATACAAGATAATTTATTTTTGAAAAAACTAGTTTCTAGGAAAATTCCCAACTTTTATCAAATTCCATTTTTCCAGAAATCTTTTGTCAATGTCAGAGGTTCTATCTTACAAGGTTTGCAATGATTAACAGGTCATAAAACTGTGACTCAATTCCCTCATGACATAAATTGGAGAAAAGCAGACTCCAGCCATAAACTACTTGACCAATTGATCAAGCCATATCCTATGGGCTTGGAGGGAGCCCATTCCTTTCCAAGAAGAACAAAGGAGCCATAAAACAGTGGAACAGATAAGGGCTTTCATCGCCTCCAGGCACAGGCACCACAAACCCATCTTGCATTCCAAGAATACCCTACATCCTAGCCCACTACACCCTAGCTATTTGGCCCCAAGTTGTACTCAGTTTCCCCATCTACTGATGTACTGCATAAAGTCATATCCACCACTTTCCAAGGGGTGGGCTGAAATCTAATCTTCAGCCTCGAGGATCTGGGCAAGATAACATCAGCTTAAGTGTAGACTCACCAATTATCTCACAAAAAATGGCTGAGGGAAGGGAAGATGCTGCCCAAGTGAAATGTTTGGGGACGCACAGACAAGGAGGCTTCAGGACATCAATCTGGAGAGAGCTGGACAAAGAAATAAATTGCTCAAGGAGAAACCCTAGGTACTTGCCTCTGAGGCTGGAAACTGTGGGATGGCTAAGCCCCACTCTCAAGGCAAAGCTGCTGTGAGCCCCAAGGCCTGACCCCTGCTGGCCACTCAGCAGGAGAGAGTGTCTTCCATAAATGGGAGGTTTCTGGCAAACAGAGGAGAAGGGTTTCCTTTCTGTGGGTTTGGTAGCCTGGACCCCATTTGAGCTTTGAAGAACATACTAGCTGACTTGAAATGGCACCAGGATGAAAGGAGAGACAAATCTGCTGAGGCAGCTTGATTTACCTAACCACCCTGTGATAGAGAAATTTGGCCTGAAGAGAGCAGAGTCAGGCAACTGATTACTCCCATGCTGAAAACTATCAAAACTCCAACCCCCTTAAAGGAGGTGGGCAGCAGGAAGAACTTAATAAGCTTCCAAGAGCCTAATTACAGTACCCTGGGAGGAGAGGGTGGTGTGGAAGAGGGTTAAGAGATATTTTTTGCAGTGAGTTAAGGCACAAGAGTCCCATTTGAATTTCAAAAGGGAGCTTATCCTGACTGGGAGAGATGAAGGGGAATCCCCTCACATAGGCTATTGTGTTCTGCTGTACTGGGAGAGAAAGTAATAAGAATAGAAAAGGGGCAGGGAAAGACTCCTAATCAGAAGGAATTTATCCAACTGCAAAGAGTCAATCTGCCAGAGGGAAAGTAACTGAATAGCTCTGTGAAGAGCTAACTGACCCAACAAGAAAGTTTAGCTCAGTGAAGCAGTTTCCAGCTTGAATATACAAGGACCCTAGTTCAATTCCCAGCTCCTCTTAGAGTAGTGATCCACCAGAATGTCAAACATACAGCTGATAATTTAGGAGAGGGAAACATAGACTTTACTTTTGTATTATCTTCTATTGAGTCTCTTATCGTTCCTAAAAAAGGGTTACTTCCTTTAAAAATTTAACTTACTTTAATCACTAAAACCCATTTCAAAACCTGCAGAGGGAAGGCTGCAAGGTAATTGATTGATGAACACCGGGACCCTGAGAAGCTCCACAGGAGCCTAAGAGGCAAGGCTGTCCTTCCTTAGTTTTGATTGACTGCTTGCTTGTGTATTTCGTGTTTGGTTTTTTTCCCTTGTTTTTCTTTCCTTTTTCTCCCCCGCCCACCCCCCACCTTTTTTTCTTCTTTACTTATGTGTTGCTGGCTTGTTTCTTGTTTACTCTTTCCTCTTCCTTGATTTCCCTTTGTCTGTGTATACTGACTTTCTCTACCAATGCTAACTCTTTTCCTTCCTTCATCTTTCTATCTTCTGCTCATTATTGTTGTTCTTATATTCCACCTCTCTTTATGTAGTCCTAAATTCTTTTGGTTTTTATTTCTATCTCGTCTATTCTGTCTTATTTCTTTTATTAATTTTTTTTTCTTTTTGTCCTTTCTTTTCTTTTTCCCTCTCTATGCATCACTCTGGACTTTTAATTCATTCTATATATTTTTCTCTATTTGGTTCCCCATTTCATTGTAGATACTCCATTTTTTATTCCTATTACACTACACTGCTTACATGAGTTAAACATTCATTTTCTTAGGTCATATACGGTTACTCTTCTAACTTTTACTATTACTATTATCCTTTTTCTTTTCTTATCTCTTTCACTTTCTCTGCCCCCAATAATTGTCCTTCAAGGGAATCTAGAAAACAGCAAGGAAATAGAACAAAAAGAACAAAGTGTAAAAGAGAAAATTTAACACACACAAAACAAGCAGCTAAATAAAACCCAAGAAAAGAGACAGAAGCAAATCAACTGAATAAACCCATCAAAATAAAAAGATGACCAGACAGAAACAAAAAATTACACACCATACCAAGAAACAGGAAGACATGGCCCAGTTCAATGAACAAACCAAAAATCAGGAAGAGATCCAGTACATCGAACAATTAATCAAAGCTGTCAAAACAAATATCATGGAACAAATTAATGAAGTGAAGGAAGATAATAAAGATATTGAGAAGATACTGGGAGAACATACTGAAGAAATTGTAAACAACATAAAAGGATAATGGATGTGATGGTGATGAGTGGCACAGTCCAAGAAATCAAGAAGACACTGGAAGCACATAACAGCAGATTTGAACAGGCAGAGGAAAGAATTTGTGATGTGGAAAACAGTATGCCTGAAATCAAACAGATAGTAGAACAAATAGATAAAAAGATAGAAAAAAATCAAGCAGGGACTTAGGGATTTGAACAAAATGCATAAACACAATATACTTTAAATTTTTAAAATTGTGATAAAGATGGCCTTTCAGCAGCTGAGAAACATTTCTCCCCTCTTCAGAATAGTCATCAAATACAAGCTAAAATTCTGTAAAAAGAAATATTAAGAGATGGATCTTAAAAAGGACCCTGTAACTGCATCACATGGGGGAGAGTGTATGCTTGTGTTCTTACTCAAACAGGCCCCCAGTGGCTGCCAGCAAAAGCATGAAGCTATACCATGACCTGGAAAGATCACCCATTCAACCCAATACCACAGATAGAGAAGATGATGATGGAGGAACACAGGAACTTCCAGACACAACCATGCTGTAACATTATCCAAACTCAGGGATTACCTTGGGGAAGTCTTAAACAATTAAACTTAAAAGGTTCATTGGCATGCTTATTACTTTCATTATTTCAGCTATTATCATAGTGGCCACTGGCACCACTGTGGCAGTCACTTTAACAGAATCTGTCCAAACTGCTCATGCTGTTAATCAAATCATAACCAATGTCACCAATGAACTTTTAACCCAAACACATATTGATAATAATATTCTTACCAAACTCGATACTTTAGAAGCCTCTATCCTCTGGATAGGTGAAAAACAACAATCTTCGCTTACCAGACAAGGTTTGCAGTGTGACTGGGAACATGATAAGATTAGTGTCACCCCTTTGCCTTGGAATAGCTCTCAACATTCTTGGGAACAAGTTAAAACTCATTTTCAAGGAGCCTTCTCCTCCTATTTACAGGGAGAAGTACTGGCTCTCCAGCAAGGCCTGGAACATCATCTATTTCAAATACAACTTCTTGCTCAACAAAATGTGTTTTAAACACTTAATGATGATTTACAGTGGTTATATCCCTCAAATTGGTTTCATGGCCTAAAAATATGAATCAGGATACTATCTCTCATCAGAATAATCATGCTTCTTGTTTTATTATCAATTCTTAGGTTAATCTGCCAGGCCCTTTCTTGAGCTCATCATGGAGAACAGAAAAGCATTGCCCTGACCACTGCTTCATCTCTTTCACCTCCCACATCCGGAAATCTAGAACAAAGAAACAAAAGGTGGGTAGACTTGGAGTCCCTTTGTTTAAAGCACCTTTGAATTAATTTTTCACCTTAAGGTCTCCTTTCCCTCCTTCTCACCTACCTACTTATTTGCCTGACTTTGTGACCCCTTTTTCTTCCTGCACACAGTTTTTTCTGGTTTCCCCCTTCCTGTTGTTTCTATCATAATCTGAAGGTGTCCCTTACATGTCCCACCCATAGGATTGCCTTGTGCCACGAGCCTGGCATCCCTAAGTTGAGTAGGCCTTCTAAGAGCTGGTGTTGAACTCTCGGTCTTCTGCCCAATGCCTTGTGCTTGGTCCTCTCTGCATTAGAAAGCTGAGTTCCCTGAAACCAGTGACCAGACCTGGGGCCCCACCTATGGCTGAGGAAGCTGCAAGGCTGGTGCTGGGCATGGAGGTCACGGAGGCATAAGCTATCGAAGAACACTTCACGCTGCTTGGCCCCAGAGGATGGCTGGTAGCCAGAGATGGGTAATATTCCACAGGGTGATGAAGAAAGTGCTGCAACCCTACTCCCCCCTCAGCAGAAATCCACAACTTCAGGAATATAAGCACTCCTCCTTCCCTTTTCCCTGGAATCCACAATTTTAGGAAGATAACAACTCCTCTCCTCCCTAAGGTCATCTGCTTTAGAAGGATAAGCTAAACTCACACCTCTGTTTTGTAAACTCCATCTGCCTGCTTGCTTAGGAATTTGCCTATGTAAAGTCCCTGTATAAACTCATGAAAGTCAAAACTCACAGCTCAGAATTTGGGGACTGAGTTCATGCATAATAAAACTTTGTTTCTCCACCTTTCCGAGTGCCGCTTGGGTTTTTTGTCATCAGGATTTCGTCTGCTGCAATATTTGGTTCTCTGGCCAGGGAACCCAAATGAACAGGCCTGTTATGCTTCTGGCTTTGGGCTGATGGGCACAGCACACAGCAATCTCTGAGCAAATGAGGTAGGCACCACCCAACCTCTTAATGGGACCTCCTTCTGAGGTGGTCCCCATGCGCCACATCCCCACATCCTGGCCTAACTCAGTGGGGAGGTGGACTGAACAGTGCCAGAAGACTCTGGAAAGGTGAGGCCCTGGGTGCCAAGCCCTCAGTCAGGCCTGTCTCTGGATGGAAGAGGAGACTGATCACCTCCTGAAGTCTCAAATATCAATATCCCAGAATAGGGCAGACCCTGTGGGAGGGACTGCATAATCTCTGAGTGATTGTGTGTGTGAGTGAGGATGACAGAGGCTTGCCTCTGTTATTCCAGTCTGTGACTCCACGGCTTGTGCTATGGAGTCCAAGTGGTCCCTAACCTGTTTTCCACAGCTACATCTTATAGCATAATGGCTAACCTGAACTCTGCCTGGGTGCCTTAGCTAAGACAAGCTGAAGTTCTCATGAGAGACACACACAGGTGGGCATCTGAGTGGCCTCAGAAGAGGTGACCCCTTCCTTTGTCTGTCTTGTGCACTGACTCAGGGTATGGGCTTATCACTGTTAATCCCTGTGGAAGGGACTGTGTAACTTCTGAGTGATTGTGTGTGAGTGAGGAAGACAGAGGCTTGCCTCTGTTACTCCAGTCTGTGACTCCACAGCCTGTGCTATGGAGTCCAAGTGGGCCCTAACCTGTTTTCCACAGCTACATCATATGGCATAACAGCCAACCTGAACTCTGCCTGGGTGCCTTAGCTAAGATGAGCCAAAGTTCTCATGAGAGATGCAGACAGGAGGGCATCTGAGTGGCTTTGGAAGAGGCGACCCCTTCCTTTGTCGGTCCTGTGCCACCAACACAGTGTATGGGCTCATCACAGTTCAAAACCTACGGTCTTAGACTGCATGCTTAAGAATTATAAGAAGGGCTTTTCTGGGGACTATGGCACCTGGATGAACCCTGGCACCCTCTGAACCTTAGATGTAGCTAGGGTCCATGAAGCATGGCTGGTTGTCACAGGAACTCCTAACCATCCTGATCAGTTTCCCTACATCGAATCTTGGTTAGAAATAGTCCAGACTCTGCCCCCTTGGGCTTGATTTTGTGTTGGGAAAAAAGGGACAGAGCAGTGTCTTGGTTCCACAAGGAATGGGGCCCAGGATGCCAGTCATTCATCTGGGATCCTCAGAAGAAAGTCCACCACCCCCACCATATACTCTGGCTGCTCTAGCCTCCCCTCCTAGCCCAGGAGCACAGTCAGATCTCCCAGAAACACCCCTACCTTCAGTCCTTCCAGGACCATTGGATCCCTCTGGAGAAAGTCCTAAAACCCTTGTAGTGAGAAGGTTCTGGTCAGTGCAGCCCACATTACAGATGCCCCTCTGTCAGACACAGGGTCTAGCCCAGATCAGCGAGGATGGGACCATCTGACCTTGGAGGATTGTTTTGTATTACCAGCCCTTTACAACTACAGCCCTCTTAAACTGGAAGCACCACACCCCTTCCTACTCGGAAAGGCCTCAGGCCCTTATTGATCTCATGGAATCTATTCTCCAAACTCATCATCCCATGTGGGAAGTCTGCCACCAGCTCCTCCTGAGTTTGTTTAATATCAAGGAGAGATGACAGATTCTGATGAAAGCCCAAAAGTGGCTGCAGGAGCAGGCCCCTGCTGGTATCTTAAACCCAGAAGATTGGGCATGAGAGGGAGTGCCAGAGGCACAAATGATCTGGGACTTCAACATTGATCAGGGATGGGCTGCACTCCAGCAATATCATGAAGCACTCCTCCAAGGGGTCTGAGAAGGTGCAAAACAACCCACAAACATGACAAAGATGAATTTGGTCACTCAAAAGCCTGAAGAATCTCTGGGAGATTCTATGAACAACTTTGCGAGGCCTTCAGAATCTACACCCCTTTTGACCCAGAAGCTCCAGAGAACCAGATAATGGTGAATGCTGCCTTTGTCACACAGGAAGCATTGGGCATTAAGAGAAAGCTCCAGAAATTAGAAGGTTCATGGGAATGACCATCTCTCAACTCCTTGAAGTTGCCAATAAAGTGTTTGTCAATCGGAATGAAATCACCAAATAAGAGGCCGAAAAATGAATGAAACATCAAGCTTCCCTGCTGGCAGCAGCCTTGGGAAATCCTGACACCAACAGAGGAGGAGAGCCACCTCCAAAAGGGGGGACAAGCACCAAGAGGGTGCCCCTGGCCAGAGACCAGTGTGCCTACTGCAAAGAAAGTGGACACTGGAAAAATGAATGCCCCCCAAAGAATTGGCCACATGAAGGGATCATCCCCAAAGGGAAATACCAACCTGAGCCTCAGAACCCTCTGATTGGACTAGCAGGGCTCAAATCTGAATATAAGCAACTGGGCTCACTGGAACTTGGCCCCCATGATTGCATGGTCAAAATACAGTTTGGGGGCTAACCAATGACTTTCATGGTAGACACTGGCACTGAATATTCTGTGGTCACAAACCCCATCACCCCATTTAGTGGAAAAAAACTCTATCATAAGAGCAACAGGAAACCAGTCAAGCCAATGGCCTTTTTGCCAATCGAGAATTTGTCACCTTGGTGGCCACGAAGTGACTCATGAATTTCTATACCTGCCTGAATGTCCAGTTCCCCTAATTAGTAGGGACCTCTTAACTAAACTGGTTGCCTAGATTACCTTCAAACCTGAGGTGCCAGCAAGTTTAAGCCTCAGGACCAGTCTCACTTTCCTTGTCACCATACCCCAAAGTGAGGAATGGAGACTTCATGCAGAAAAAAAATTCAAGCCAGAATCCAGAAAAACTGAGGGAACTCTTCCCCCAAGTTTGGGCAGAAAGAAACCTGCCAGAAATGGCATGGAACCATGCACCCATCATCATTGACCTGAAGCCTGGAGCCATCCCGGTCCAGCAGGGGCAGAATCCTATTCCATATGATGCACAATTGGATATGGCCAAGCACATAGATCACTTGAGAAAAGAGGGAATCTTGATTGAGTGCCAGTCACCCTGAAACAGCTCATTGTTATCAGTGAAGAAGCCAGACAGGATAGGATATCGACCAGTCCAGGATCTATGAGCCATCAACAACGCCACTCTCACCTTACATCAGGCTGTTCCCAACCCGTACACTTCGCTGGGACAGCTGCCACCTGAAGTCGCCTGGTTCACTTGCTTGGATCTGAAAGATGCTGTCTTCTGCCTGTGGCTGACCCCCCCAAGCCAGCCTCTGTTTGCCTTTGAGTGGAAAGATCCAGAACCCAGCAGAAAACTCAGCTAACCTGGACTCAGCTCCCGCAGGGCTTCAAAAACTCCCCTACACAATTTGGGGAAGACTTGGCAGCAGATCTGGCCACCTACCCCCAGGAAGACTGCAGATGTGCCCTCTTGCAATATGTAGAAGATCTCCTATTTTCCAGTGAGATGTAATAAGACTGCTGGAGAGGGACCCAGACTCTCTTACAACTTCTAACACAGATGGGTACAACGTGTCTTGGAGAAAAGCCCAGATCTGTAAACAGCAGGTCAAGTACCTGGGGTTCAGCATCACACAAGGGCACCAGACACTAGGACCAGAATGAAAGAAAGTAATCTGCACCATCCCTACCCCCACCACAAAAAGAAAACTTCATGAGTTTCTCGGGGCTGCAAAGTTCTGTTGCATTTGGATTCCCAGGTTTTCAGCCATGGCCAAACCCCTTTATGAAGTTCTGACAGGTCCAGAAAAGGAATCCCTTATCTGGGGAGAAGCTCAACGGAGGGCCTTTCAAGATATCAAAAGACAATTTAGCCAAGCCCCTGACTTGGGGGTTCCAGATGTAACTCAAAGCTTCAATCTGTTCATGCATGAAAAGAACAAGGTAGCTTTGGGAGTCCTCACCCAAACAGCCCCTGGAAGAGGCCCATTGACTACCTCTCCAAGCAACTGTACCCTGTAACTGCTGGGTGGCCACATTGCCTGAAAGCCCTAGTGGCAACTGTGACCCTCATCATAGAAGCTGACAAATTAACCCTCAGACAAGCTATTTCTGTCATGGTGCCACATTTGGTCACTGCCCTGATGAACTCACATGGGCACCAGTGGATATCTAACCCTGGCTCACACATTACCAAGGTTTACAAAGTGAAAATGCCAGAGTAACAATAGAAATGGTGCACAGTCTAAACCCTGCCACTTTCTTACCAGAAGTGGAAGGGGTCCCTGAACATGATTGTGTTGAAGTAATGGAAGTTTATGCCAGTCGACCCAACCTCCAAGATAAACCACTTCCTTCCCTGGATAAGACACTATTTAAGGATGGAAGCAGTCTTGTTAAAAATGGGGAGAAGCTTGATGAATATGCAGTCACTACTGCTGAACAGGTGGTGGAAGCAGCATCTCTACCCCAGGGATGGTCCGTGCAACAAGCAGAACTCTGGGCACTGGTCCGAGCCCTGCAGTTAGCCACCAGGCAGGCAGTAAACATTTATACTGACTCTAAGTATGCATTTGCTACTGTTCATATCACAGAGCAATTTATAAAGAAAGAGACCTCATAACTCCAGGGGAATAGGAAATTAAATACAAAGAAGAAATCCTTCAACTATTAGAAGCAATCTGGAAACCAGACAGAGTTGCCATCATGCACTGCCATGGACATCAGAAAGTAATGGATACAGTCACTCAAGGATATAGGCTAGTTGACAAAGCAGCCCAGCAAGTGGCTGAAGGAATCCATGGAACACAAGTCCCGGAATCAACACTGCAGCTGTCCCTCTTAGGACAAGAAACTAATCAACTAAACTATACCTGGGAAGAACAGGAATGGGCCAAGGGAGAAGGGTGGAGCCAAACCCCTGAAGGAACTTGGCTGCTTCCAGATAACTGGATTTTCATCCTGAAAGGAGCTGCTCATGCCCTCATCCAGCAGTACCACCAACTCACCCACCTAGGGAAAACTGTGCTAGCAGCCTTACTCGGAAGATAGTACTACATAGCCCAACTGGCTTCCCTCTGTGCCTCCATCATCAGCCAGTGCCAAGTCTGTGCCAAGAACAACCCTCTGCAGGGCCCCTGAGCTCCAGCCAGTGTCCAGCACATGGGGACAACCCCTTTCAATAATCTCACAGTAGACTTCACAGAAGTAAAAACAAGTAAGGGTGCAAATATCTGTTAGTGATTATATGCACTTTTTCAGGCTGGGACAAAGCTTTCCCCACTCGCACTGAAAAGGTGAGAGAAGTGACTAAAGCTTTACTCAGAGAAATCATTCCCTGACACAGGCTGCCTCTGTCTATTGGAAGCAACAATGATCCAGCCTTCTTGGCTGCCATAGTCCAAGAACTGGTAAAATGTTAAGGATCAAGTGGAAACTCCAGGGAAGCGGGTGTGGCTCAATGGATAGAGCTCCCGTTTACCATATGGGAGGCCCTGGGTTCACTTCCCGGGGCCTCCTTGTGAGGGCTGGCCGGCCGGCCCGCGCGGCATGGTAAGCTGATGCAGCAAGACCTCACAGCAGGAAGCGGGTGTGGCTCAATCGATAGAGCCCCCATTTACCATGCGGGAGGCCCCGGGGTCGCTTCCCGGGGCCTCCTTGTGAGAGCAGGCTGGCCCGCGTGGCGCACTGGGCTGATGCAGCAGGACCTCACAGCAAGGGGGAGATAAGCAGACACGGAAGAAACACACAGCGGATGGACACAGCAAACACAAGCAGCAAGGGGGGCGGGGATAAATAAATAAATAAATAAATCTTACAAAAAAAAAAAAAAAAAGTGGAAACTCCATACCACTTACAGGCCTCAGAGTTCAGGGAAAGTTGAATGCATGAATCAAACCCTCAAAGCCACCCTAGCCAAATTGTGCCAAGAAACTGGACTTCCCTGGGTAGACTTACTTCCCTTAAACCATCTCCAAGTTAGGTGCACCCCAGGACCCACTGGCTAGTCACCCTTTGAAATTCTATTTGGATGGCCACCCCCACTTATCCAGCCCTTCAGAGGAAATCTCAAGCTCCTGGGGGAGGCTAGCCAAGATTCCATCTTCCAGCAGCTGGGGAAAACTCTAACCCAAATATATAAAATAGCCGAAACCTCATCCCACTGGGACACCCAGTGTACCCCCACCAGCCAGGGGACCTAGTCTGGGTCAAAGACTGAAAATAAGAACCCCTTCAGCCTTCCTGGACAAGCCCACATCCTTGTAACTCTTACTGCTCTTAAAGTTGCAGGTGTCGTCCCTTGGATCCATCATTCCAGGGCAAGAAGGCACACCGCAATAAAGAACAGGACAGCTGGACAGCCCAACCTGTACTCAACCACCTCTTGAGAGTGTGATTCACTCAAGATCCCCAAATAGTGACCTCATCAAACACCTGCTGAATGGACCCTTGCTCCTGGACAATACTGTGCTTATATGGCCTACTCACCCTGTTATTCAGAGTCCTGCAGACTGGACTATAGTGAATAGAGCTTAAATTTCAACAGCTTATTGGTGTATAATAGGATGTTTCTGTGCCTTAGGTTTCTTTTCCTTTTCTTCCTCAGGGCTGATGCCAGTTCTCAGCCCTGCTCCAGTTGTTACAAATCTGCCCCCCTCTCAGCAGACCAACTGTCCTCTTCCTTTTTCTACTGTACCTATATGCTGCAGAATGTAATAGGTTATCTGAAGTCTCAGTTTGTGAGGAAAGAAGATGAACATTCTTTATGTACATACTGAAATTTGGCGGTAGCTACAGAACTTATGGCACACCAGAGGAGGTCAGTTGTTGGACTTATTATATGTAAACAGGCATATCGGATGGGGGGTGGGGTACAAGATATAGCGAAGAAAGAAAACTTAAAACAAGTCTGGACCAGCTTCATCTGGTTATCTGAGGGCCCCAAGTATAAGTGAGCAAATTTAACAGGACTTTATCAGCTCACCCAATTCATAGGCCCCATTCAACAACAGGTGAGGTGGTTGATTAACACCATTATGGTCTCCACCAAAATATCAGCCCTGGGATCAACTACTTTTGGTTTTGTCAGTCCCTCAGGAAAAGGACCTACTTGGACACCCCAACCTCTCCTGATTGGAACTTGAATCAAACCCTGAGAGAAACTGGTGGAGTGCCCCTCTTGGCCCTATAGCCCTCAACATCCGCCTAAACATTACAGAGAACAACCTAATTTGTCTTAGAGGTAGCCCTGCACCAGGGTCAAGGTCTAGTGGGGACATCCCTGAAACTTTGTGTACTTCCTACCAGACCTTGTTAACTAAACAGACTCAACGCACCCCCAGGGACTGTTTTACCTATGTGGAAGTACTGCATATAGGTGCTTAGTGGTCAGCTGGACAGGAAGTTGCATTCTAGTGTTTTTAACAATTGAAATATCAATCTACAATGAAACAGAACTGGAGTTTGTGCTAAGTCTCCATCAAAAGAGAGCCAAAAGGGCCATACTCACCTCCATCCTCATAGGGATGGGAGTGGCCATGAGAATAGGAACAGGGCTAGGAGGACTGAGCTCCTCTGTTGGATTCTATTATAAGCTTTCCCAAGAAATAACTGAAGACATAGCTTGAGTGGCAGATTATTTGGTTTCTCTCCAGAACCATATCAACTCACTAGCTGGAGTAGCCCTACAAAATAGGAGAACCCTTCACTTGCTAACTGCCAAAAAACTGGAGCATGTATTTTCCTAGAAGAAGAATGCTGCCACTGTGTTAATCAGTCAAGGATAGTCACCACCACAGTGAAAGAACTTAGGGATCAAATCCAAAAGAGGAGGGAACCTAAATGAATCCTAGGGTTGGAACCTCAGACAGTGGACCTCTTGGCTCCTGCCTCTGGCTGGATCCTTGATTATTTTATTCATGGCAGTCACCTTCGGCCCATGCATAATAAATGCACTCATCAGGTTCATTGAAATGACTATAACTCACATAACAACTACCAAAATCCTAGCCTTGAGAAAGTATAGGCCACTGAGTACAAATGATGCCCTATGGAAATTGTAAGGGCATCAAAGGGGGGAATGATGAAGAAAGTACTTCAGCCCTATTCCCCCCTCAGCAGAGATCCACAACTTTAGGAAGATAAGCACTCCTCCTTCTCCTTTCCCTGGAATCCACAATTTTAAGAAGATAACTCCTCCTCTCCTCCCTAAGGCCCTCTGCTTTAGGAAGATAAGCTAAACTCACACCTCTGCTTTTGTAAACCCTGCCAGCCTGCTTGCTTAGGAATATGCCCACATAAAGTCCCTATACAAACTCATGAAAGTCAAAACTCAGGGCTCAGAATTTGGGGACTGGATACCTCTCTAAGCCTGCACATAATAAGACTTTGTTCCTCCACCTCTCCGAGTGCCACTTGGGTTTATTGTCATCAGAATTTTGTTTGCTGCAACAAGGGAAAGAATAATCCTAGAAGGCACAGTCACAGAGGGGAATCTGGAGAGAATTTGAGGGCCTACAGAGGTAGGACACTGGCACTCATCCCTCCCAAGGGAGGTGTCTTGCCACCATGGCTATTTTGTTTCCCACGCACAGCTCAGTTCAGAGCCCAGATAGCAGACAGCAACCTGGCCTTACTATTACTATCAAAGTTTGTTTCCCATTTATTATTTTGAACTATCGGGAAGGGGGCAGTTTTTATAAAGAACTGTGTCAGGATTCTTTTCCCTCTTCTTTTTCTTCTTATTTAAATGAAAAGTGGGAGATGTGGGAACCCTCTGATTTTTACATCTAAGAAATAGATTGGGGGCCTGTTTCTCTGCACACACAGAGAAATCTCCACTATTTGGTCCTGCCATTAACATTCTTGCCTTGCTCTATTAATCAGTTATCTTAGACCTTTGCTGCCACATTATCTCCTATGTATATCACTAAATGTTTCTTTAATCTTGCTACCCCTTTATCAACCTGGAATTCTTATGATGTTAATTAAGACCCTTGATGTGCTTGAAACTAGCCTGTTCCCCTGCATGCACACCCTAACCTAAGGCTAAGTGAAAAAGAGAACAAAAACCATGTAGGGGATCAGCTTGGGAGGATATCTTCTTCATCTGTTCTCCCCCTCACGTCTCTCAACCTTCATGTTCAGAATAATTCTTTGCACCATTGTGGGTTCTGCTGGACAGATCCCTGCAAGACTTTGCAGGATGGATTCCTGCACTCTTGAATCCATTTTGCCTTCAAATTCTCCTCTCCCTCTCCCTTTTAGTCTAGGCTGACAGAGGGTTTGTTCATACAGATCCCATATAAAAGTTTGTTGGTTTAGCATCAGAAACAGTTGTCCAAGCCATAAGACATTAAGAATTTCCACAAATCCTTTCTGGATAACTGTATTTCTGAACCTGGCTTACAAGTTCCAGGTTTAGTTAAGTCCTCATATGGGACACTGTCTTCTGGGGATTGTTTTCTGGAAGCTTAGAATTTCTTAAATCATTTGTCTCTGTTTTCTTTGTGTCAAGCAGTTTAGTTATCATCATATCTATTAACTCTTACAATTTGCTATAAGCTGCCTGGGGAAGCCAGGCCACATTTTCCAAATATACTTTGGAAATATCCTCAAATAAATGTCCATGCTCATCATTTTTGAATGGAGCAGATAGAACTGTCTTGGTTGCAGCTGAAGACACTCTTTCTTCCTTGGGATAGGCACTGTCCATCATAATCTCCTTGTTAGTTGTCCTGGGTGAGTTCAATGAACTAGAGAGTAGATTTTGCGAGTCTGTTGAGATTTGGGACTCAACTGGCACAAGAATAGACCAAAGGTTTAAGTCTCTGGTACACATATTTAACAAGTGTAGTGCTAATTATATGTTCAAATAAAAGGGGCAGAAGAGCAATGTTTTGAGAACTATAAATGAGTCTAACTCTGTTGCACTGTAGAGCTTAAATTCCAAAGTAAAGCCCACTAACAAGGTGCCAAATTCCTGAGCCTCTCTGGCCCAGCTTATATTTTCTAGCTGTCTCTATATCCCTCAGGTGCCCCACTGTGTGTGGCACTGTTTACCACTGTCTGTCTATGAGATAATTTTGATATTTGCATAAGTGTAACCTCTGGAATGACCTCCTGATTCATTTTGAAATCTCTTAGCCATAAAAACTCATTTTTACTTAATATTTCCTCCCTTTGGTCAAGGTCTTTTTTCTATATGCA
>JAQZBX010036835.1:0-24037 GCA_029593785.1 Cabassous unicinctus
AAGTCCAAGCTTGAAAACAAAAAAAAAGGTTAGGTTAAATACAACAAATTTGATTTTTCTAGAATCTTTCAGTATTTTGTATAGCCTGATGGGTTTATGTCTCTAATTTATCCTAAGTAAGTACAGAATTACAGAATTATGGCCTTGTCTCAGCTTGTCTTAGTGAACTTAAAATTTTCATAAAAAATATTAGGCTTTAATACCTGGAAAAATTACTAGGAGATAAAAGGTATTTATAAGGATACATGGGTAAAAATCAGCACATTAAATTTAAGAAAAACTCTTCTTTGAAAGTACCTGTTATTTCCCTTTTTAAGCAAAAACTATTGTTCCTGTTAACTGAATCAGATAGTAAAACCACTTTTAGACTAAGTGTTCTGATTAAAATTACTTGGTATTTTAGATTTACTCTATAATATGTGGTGTAGAAAGAGCTGGCCTTTGGAGTCAGTTAGACCCTGGTTTGCATTTTTTTCAGCTTACTGATGTTGTGAACTTGAGCAAAATGTCCTTAACATCTCCTAATCTATTTATTAAATTGGGCCTATAATGCTTGTTTTGCATGATTAAGTGAGATTATTTACATGAAGTACTTGGTACATGGCAGGCACTCAGTTAAAATTTTTAAAGCATTATTCATGTTTTGAGTGCTATTCTTAAAAGGTATTCTTTTAAATGAAATTTTAGCACTTATGATTCAGCTGTTTGGGCTAGAGCTTGGTCTTTAGAAATGAAGAATGTGTGAAACATACTTAAAGCACTTCATCAAATTGGGTAAACAGACTCCAAACAACTTCTACTATACAGAATCTAGAGTTGGCCAGCTTCAGTTCAAAGCCCAGCACTTCAGTCACCATCTCTTACTAGCTGCAGTGATTTGGACAAGACTCTTTTCCTTTCTGGGTATTGGTTTCCTTGTCAATAAAGTGAGGATAATGACAGAATTTACCCCATAGGGTAACTGTGAGGATAAATGAAATAATACTTACAAATATTAAGTGTTTAACAAATTCTAGCCATTATCAATAGTATCGGTAGTAGTAGTATGTACATACTGTGAATATATAAATTTGTAAATAATGATTTTAGAAAATCTTAATATTGTGTTTTACAGTTACTTTTTATGAATAAGATAGGGGAAATAAGTAATATTTGCATTGTAATTGTTTAAAAGAACCGTAAAATGAAAATATCATGGCCATTGTTCTGACTAGAACATATTGGCACTGGGTTAGTTTGTAGCCCACCCTGTGGGTTTGGTAGCTGCTATCACTGTTCTACTGCATTGAGAGTCCCCAGTGATGAAGAGTGTAACAGCTGAAACTGGGAATTCTTGCATAGTACCCAAAATTTACCAGGTGAAGGAGCTTTTGGATGCTAGTTTTACACTGTCTTTTGAGGGGGAATGAAAAAAAAATAAAAACTTTCCAAAAATAAATCATAGGGTGGTAATAAATAGTCCTCCTTTTAATGACTGAGAACTCCTACACCAAAGAAGTTTTGGCAGTATCTAATTCAGGATATTGATTTGTGAGAGGAAGCTGTAATTTTTCTGCAACTAGACTGGGTTGCTAGTTTGCTCACATGGGGATTAGAGTTTAAAAAACAGTAATTGTACTAAATATTTTCCAGAAAGTCACCTTTCAAATAGTTACCTTTCAAATGAGCTAAAATATTTCCTTTCCCCACCCTCTTGCAATGTACACAGCAATATCATCTCACTACTGAATTTCCTCACTTCATTCAGCCTTTTAGCTATGAAATTCAATCACAACTATAGCAAACAGTTTTCATGAGCCATTCGGTTTTGCCGGGGAGAAATATAGAACAAATGAGTCTGTTCTTTTACAGGCCAAAGCTTACCTGAGGATTGCTGCAGAAGTAGTAAGAAGATTGCCACCACCTCCAGAGTGAGTCTTCAAGCATCCTTGAAATTTGCCTGGTAGTTGACAATAAGAGAACCTTTGGATATCAACAGTGTAATGGTGGAACCTATAGAAATCATAGCAATCAGAGTTGTTTTCTTGTGTTTCTGAGGAGATAATGTCTTAGTTTCAGATTTGATTTCCTAAGCAATGATTCACAAATAAAGATTTTATATATCAATGCTAACTACCACATTTAGTAATGTTTTTTGAAAGTCTATATGTACCAAGTCAAACTGCACAGAACTGCATTTTATTTTATTGATACCCTTTGAGGAATCATGGCTTTATGATGTTACAAGTCCAGCTCTCAGTTCAAGAGAGAACTCTATCTTTTTGTCAGACCTCAGAGTTAGTCATTTAAAAGATTTGCTAAATTTGTACATGAACATGTGTGTGACAGCTCCCCACCAAGCTCTTTGGTATGAGTTTGAATTCTGCCCTCTGATACTACTTGGACAAGTTCTTAATATAGACAAGCCTCTGCTTCTTCGTCTGGACCAGGCTCTGCCTCAGACTTAATGGATCTGAATCTCCAGGGGTGGGACCTGGACATGTGTTATTTTACAAGATCTAGATGATTTTGATGATGACTAAGATTATAATGGCAATAATAAGAATAGCCAACCTCTATCAAGTGCTTTTTGTGTATCCTGATGGTTAATCTTCCTTTCATATGAGTGGAGTACTGTTGTTACCTCCCTTTTACAGATGAGGAAACTGAGGCATGGAGAGGTTAAGTATCTTGCCAAAGGTTATTCTTCTGGTAAGTGATGGAGCTGAGATTTGAACTTCTACAGTTAGCTACTGGGAGATACTGGGTCCCTTCTTTTGTACACCAAGTGCGTTAATTTCAAAAGAGGGATATGGTATTTGACATTTTCTCAAACTTATTTTATCATGTACATTTTTAAAGGAGCATTTCATGGAATTCATGTTTCAAAGAATACCCTTTGAAAAACATGTATCTAGTCTAGTTGAGGCTCAGAAAGATAGCTGTAAAGGTGCGAGTACTGATAAGACTGAGTCATTAGTTAATCCTCAGTTCTAAGAAAGTGGCTTATGACCTTTGGCAAATGCCTTGACCTCCTTTGTTCTCTAGTTAAGCAGCCAGACAAATAGGCTAAGAGTTGCATGTAAATTAAAACATGTGCTACAATGTCTAAACTGAAACTTCCTGGGCCAAATTATCCATACTAATTAATATCATGAATAAAAATATTATTGACCCACACTGTGATCACTGTTTATCACTCTGAGAAGGAAGTAATTACTTTAAGTTGCAGATGTTTATTTGGGTTTTTATTGTTATTTGTGAGTGTGTCGGGGGATGGGAGGCAATGTAGATGATCCTTGAGTTCTTCTGAGTATCAAAAAGCAAGTACTTGAATCAGGATTAACTTTACATGGTAGGAGTGATTTAAATAAGCTCCAGAGTTGCTTAAGATTGTGTGCCATAATTTAATACATCTCATGGAGAAATGGCATAGTCTTAACTCAGAAATATTTGACTTAGAGAAGATCCAAATATAAAATTATCTGCCCCTTTCTCCTTTTCCTTCACCTGGCTAGTTTCTGCAGATGCTTTGAGGAAACCCATTGAAAAAATGGCAGATGGAGTATATATATGCAGGTTCAGAAGTGAAGTCAGAGAAAGTAGCTAAAAAAGTAAGAACTAAACTTATTCTAAAATTCTGCCTATAACAGCCTTTGTAAAGCTTAAAAGTGTTGGTTTCAAAGATAGACTCTCAAGGACAAAACAGTCTGTCCATTGTTAGGAGGTAATATTTATTTCTCATTCTTCACATTTCCACAGAGTATGGGGAA
The DNA here is from genome assembly GCA_029593785.1 of Cabassous unicinctus. NCBI lineage: Eukaryota > Metazoa > Chordata > Mammalia > Cingulata > Chlamyphoridae > Cabassous > Cabassous unicinctus. The sequence continues at coordinate 3,753 of JAQZBX010036835.1, forward strand.
ATTCCCATTCCATTATCCTGGAGGGAAAGTTTTAAGAGGAATATCTTTAACTTCTCTCTGCTCCCTCACTCACTACGTTCTAGTGACGAGGTGTGGGTAAATTTCTTCCTGTCTTTATTTCTTTGATTTCAGCCACATTCCAAGTTTTCTAAGGCAGGTTATTCCCCTACCTGGAAGCCTGAAATTGTCCACCTCTGCCTTGGTCTGCTTGGGCAAATTCATCTAATTTAGGGGTAGGGTATTTGGTAGCCCATTGTGGTCACATATTCTCTAGACTAGCTTTTGCCAGTAATAAAGCTAATAGTTTTACCTTTCTCTGAATTCTATGTCTCTCAGTTCCAAACAGGGAAAGAATCACCCACACACACACACGGAAACACAAAATACATTTATAGAATCCTAGAAAATTAGAATCAGGGGATAAGGTGGGGATAAGGAATGGGAAATTAAGGCTTAAAATGTACAGGGTTCCTATATGAAATGATGGGAATATTTTGGGTAATGGATGGTGTTGATGGTAGCACAACATTGTGAATTCAATTGACAGCTCTGAAATATATATCTGAATATGATTAGAAGTGGAAATGTTAGATTGTATGTATGGTAACAGAATAAAAATTTTAAAAACCCATGGAAGTACACTATACAAGCAGTGAACCCTAAATTAAACCATGGAATTAATAGTACAGTTATAAAAATGTGCCATCATCAATTGTAGCAAATGTTCCACACCAATACAAGATGTTAATAATTGGGTAATATATAGGAATCCTGTAATTGATGTGACAAGAATAAAAAATCTGTAAGGATTAGAAGACCTGAACAACACTTTAAAAAATGTACAGACCACTCCACCCAGAAACAATAGGATACACATTATTTTCAACTGCATGCGGAACTTCACAAAGATAGACCATATTCTGTGCTATGAAACGTATTTTAACATATTCAGAATAATTGAAATCAGATAAAGTATGTTCTGTGACCATAAACATAGATTTCAATAACAGAAAAATATCTGGAAAATCCCCCAATTATTTAGAAATAAAACAAAGCAATTATAAATTACTCATGGGCAAAGAGGAAGAACAAAGGAAATTCTAAAATAATTTTAATTGAATGAAAATAAAAACAACTATATCAAAATTTGTGGACCTCAGCCAAAGCAGTGCTTAGAGGGAAATTTATAGCATTAAATGCTTATATTAGAAATGAAGATGGATCTTAAATCAATAAAGTAATCTTCCACATTAAGATCCTAGAAATAGCAGAGCACATTAAACTCAAAGGAAACAGCAGAAAGGAAATAATAAAGATTAGAATGAAAATTAATGAAATTGAGAAAGAAAGCAATAGAGAAAATCAGTGAAGTGAAAAGTTGGTATTTTGAGGGGAAAAAAAATCAATGAAATTGATATATCTTTAGCCAGACTGATTAAGAAAAGAGAGAGAAAGATAGGAGACCCAAATTACCAATCTCAGGAATGAAAGAGGGACATATCTAAGATCCCACGGACATTAAAAGGACAATAGGAAATGTTACAAATGACTTTATCCCCATAAAATAACATATGAAATGGGCAAATTCCTTGAAAGAGTCTCCCAAAGCTCACTTAAGAACATATAGATAACCTGAATAAGCCTAAGTCACTTAAGGAAATGTAATTTGTAGTTTAAAACCAACAATGAAAACTTCAGCTCCTCCATTGGCAAAATCTACCTAACTTCTAAGAAAGAAATAATACCAGTTCTACACTTCCCAACTCATTTTATGAAGCCAGCATCACCCTGATACAATGCAATGCAATATAATGCAATGACAGACAATGCAAAGTCAGTACAAGAATACTACAGATCATTATCCTTCCTGACCATTGACACAAAAATCCTCATCAAAATATTTTAAATTGGGTCAAGCTTTATATAAAATGAATAATACATTGTGACCAAGAGAGCATTATTCTTGGAATGCAAGTTTGCTTCAGCATTTGAAAATCAGTCAGTGTATATGGCAGACTAAAGAAACAGACAAAAAATAACAGAATTAAGAAAAAAAGCCATATGTTTATCTCAGTAGATGCAGAGAAAGCATAAGACAAAATTCATTATTCATTTATGATAAAAAAAAAATTCTCAGCAAACTGGAACTAGAAGAAAACTTTCAACCTGATAAAAGACATCCAAAAAACAAAACAAAACAAACAAAAAAACCCACAGCTAACATTATACCTAATGGTGAAAGACTGGCTGCCTTTCCCTTAAGACTGGAAGCAAGGCAATGATGTCTTCTTTTACCACTTTTATTCAACATCATTCTGGAGTCATATATATTAGAAATATTATAAAATATATATGAAATACATTATTGATACAATGGTATGAATGAATCTTAACAATGCTGAATGAAAGAGGTAGGCAAAACAGAATACAACCTGTATAATTCCATTTATATACCAGTTCTAGAAAATGCAGCCTTAACTATTTGACAGAGTGGTTGCCAGGAGGCATGTACTGGGGGCAAAAGGACAGGAAGGAGGCATGTATTAAAAAGGAAATGAGGAAACCTTTGGAAGCAATGAAAATGATCATTGGCTTGATTATACTAATGGTTTCATGGGTGTATACATAGGTCAAAACTCACCAAACTGTATACTTTAAATATGTGCAGTTTACTGTATATTGGTTATACTTCAACAAAGCTGTAAAAATGATGTATTAATGTGTTGCTTTATGATACTGGATTATACTTTTCAGAGTAGTATTTTTATAAGTTATCCCTTTTTAAATGCCTGAAATTTTGCAATTTCCATGGACGGTTATTTTCAAATCGTTTTTTTTTTTTTTTTTTTTTTTCTTTTTCAACGTCTCATTTATTTTCTAACTAACAATACCTTATTGGAAAACTAGATATGCATTTTCTCTTTTACTAGTCAGTTTGATTGATTCCTGATCTTTGGAGTTCAGGTCAAAACTTGAAGGACAACCAATTTAATTATTTCTTTCTTTTCTTACTTTGCCACATTGTATTTTATGATCTGAGACAGCAAATTATTTACATTTACAACTATTTTTAAATAATTCAACTTAAAGATTCCATAGAGTATAGACATTAGAACTTGGTCATAGACTATTTTCCTAATAAGAAATCCTTATTGAAAGAACATTCTTCATTTTAAAGCAAATCAATGCTTTGGGCACCATGTTATACACTGAAATGGATGACCTGTATAAATAATGATGTGCCATACTTTCAACTTATTAATTGAAGGTGTTAACTTTTTCCCCAGGAATATCAGTTTGATAACAGCATATAACTTGGTTAATAAAGGGTGTTTCAAGCATTAAAAAAACATTTTGAAGAATATGGGTGTTACAGCTGTTGAACTGTTTAAATATTATTTCTCACACTGTGCCTAATGGAATTAATAATGGCTCACACAGTTATTTCTTTATCATCTCTTCAGATGGAGGATGATACAGATGCATTGTAAGCTACCATGAGAACATGTTATTAGGCTGTCTCTGCAGATCAAGGTATTTTGGAATTATGCTGCAAAAGTCTCTTGCAAATAAATTACTGTAAATACTGGCTTTCTCTTGTAATTCATTACCATAGTTACTTGATCAAATACGAGAGAAAGCCAACATACCTGAACTAGGTGACTGGACCTGAAGGTTGGCAATAGTGATTGGTCTAAAGTCCATTTTATCATTGAGAAGAACCAACAACAACAAAAAATTCTTCACCTCTTTCTCCAACCCATACTTGCCCCAAGCAAGCTCACACTTTGAGTAAACCAAACTATCACAAATAAAATAAATTATAAAACTAATAAGCGTGAAACTCTGACTTTAGGTACAGCAGGAGTTTTAGGGAAGTGGATCAGAGAAACCTGAAATCAGGTTTGAAGAATAGGTGGGGGGCAGGGTGGATGTGGCTCAAATGGTTGGGCATCCATCTCCCATATGGAGGAACCTGGGTTCGATCCCCGGGACCTCCCAGTAAAAATAAAGTAAAATATAGAAGGCGCGCAGACCGCCAGGCCCCATGCGCAGGTGAGCCCCCCAGACCCTGCGCGCAGGTGCACTGTCAGGCCCCGCCGAGCCATGAAGCAAGGTGATGACATAACAGGAGAGTAGTACAAGGGAGAGCCAAGATGAGACATGCCGAAAAACCAGGAACTAAGGTGGCACAGGCGGTAGGATGCCTCTCTCCCACATCGGGGGTTCCCAGGATCGAATTCCGGTGAAGACAGGAGTTGAAGGATGAGAAGAGAGGGCAGGAAACAGATACACAGAATTGCCCAGCAAATGGACACAAAAACAGCAAAAATGGAGGGAGGTAAAAATGGATAAAAGTAAGTAAATAAATAAATCTTTAAAAAAAAAAAAAAAAGAATAGGTAGTTGAAGAGGAAATAATTTTAGAGGAAATAATATGAGCAAAGAAATGAGGAGGTGGGAAAGGGGTCATATGGGAATATATGACATATCCGGTAGATCTCTAAGAAAACCAGCCTACTTAGAGATTAGTTTCATATTTGCAAGTAAGAGGTAATAGGATGGAAAAAGAGGAGTGTTAAGATTACATAGGGTCTTGAATGACATGAAGTACAGTTTGACCTTGACACGATAGGCAGTCATAGGTTTTTCAAAATTTTAAAATTTATAATACATGCCTTGCAGACAAAGTTTAGAAAGTACAAAAAGGCATTTCATGAAAAGTAAGTCTTAATAGAACCTAATAGACTGATTTAAACATTTATATGAAGAGCAAATATCCAAGAATAGCTGAGAAACTCCGATAAAGAAAAAGGTGGACAACTTGCCCTACCAGATATCAAAATTTGCTATAAAGCTATAGTGACTAAGACAGTTTGGTATTCATACAGGGATAGAAAACTGACAAAAGAGAGAGCCAGAAAGAGTCTGTGCATATTTGAACACATGACTTATGACAATGGCCACTGCTGCTCACTGGGGAAACAGTGCTGGGAGGATTGGTTATTCATATGGAAAAAATGGATCACTTCCTCATGCCATAAAAACATCAATTTCAAAAGCAAAAGTATAAAATTTAGAAGAAAATGTACAATGTTTCTGACCTGAGGAGGGAAGAATCCTTAAGAAAAGATTATTAATTTGACTACACAAAAATAAAGAACTTTTCTTCTTTAGAAAAGATTATATAGAAAGTGAGGAGATAAGCCACAAACAGAAAGAACATACTATAGGACCTATAACCAGCAAAGAAGTAGTTATTTGAAATAATTAAAGAACTCTTACAAATCAATAAGGAAATAAAGACAATTTAATTGAATACTCAGCAATAGAAACAGGCATTTCACAGAAGAGAAAACATGAATAGCCAATGAACTTAAGAAAAGAAGGTCAAGCCCAATAATAATCAGGAAAATGCAAATCAAAACCAATGAGATACCATTTTACACTCACTAGATTGCAAAAATTTAAAAGTCTGATATTATAAGGAGTTAGAAGGGATGTGTCTTAAGACATTGCTAGTGGGTGTGGTCAGATGGAACAGCAATTTTGGAGAACACACTTTGTCATAATATTGCACTTACATAACTTTTCCAGCAGTTCCACTCCTAGATATTTCCTAGAATTCCTAGAACTTCTTGTACATGTGCACCAGAAGACACATATAAGATTGTTCAGAACAGCACTGTTCATAGTAGCAAAACACTGCAAATAACCCAAATGTCTGATGACTGAGCAATGGATAAATAGTGGTATGGTCATACTGTAGACTATTACACAGCAGCAATAAGGAATGAACTACCACTACTTTTAAAAAGTAGGTGAATCTTAGATGTATAATGGGTGAAAATGGCAAATTACAGAAGACTGTTAACACTATTTTATAAATTCAAAACCAAAGCCATCTAATATATGATTTAGCCTCACATATTTGATAAAATTTTCTTTAAAACATATGGGAATGATAAACATTAAAATAAGGTGAAAATTGCTTCTAGGATATGAGAGAAGGGGATGGGGCAGGAAAGGAACAGAAGAGTAGATGCAATATTAGTAAACTTTTGCTTTTTAAGTTGAGTTGGTGGGGGTCACGGGTGTTGTTTTGCTTGTTCACTCACTTTGTTGCAGACTTTTTTTTTAATGTGTATGAAACAAACCTTAAAAATATAATTTGGAGCAAAAATGTACATCCCCCTTCTATTCAACCACCCATTTCTCTTCCACAGAGCCTTGTTAAATAAACTATAGAACATCCAAACGATGGAATAGAATCCAGCTACTAAAAAAGAATGAAGCAGCTCCATATGTTCTGAAATGGAATGATCACTGGGTTAGTATTTGTAAAAGAAAAAAAGTGTGTGTGGAATGCTACGATTTGCATCAAAACACTCACATACCAGCTCTCCCTGGAAGGTTACCAAGAAACTGGCACTCATGAGTTCTTGACACTGGGAGTGACTTAGGGAAGGAGTATTTTTAAAAGATTGGTCTAGCCATATGTAGGAAATGCAATGGGAGGGGTGGGGAGGGGGCATTCAGTAACAAATCCGGGGAAAGCATGGAAACCAGCTGGAAAACCAGCACAAGAATACAGCCATGAATGAACAAGGGCCTGGAAAAGGGTTGTGGCAGTGGGATTACAAATGTTCAGGCATTAGGAAGTGAAATATGAATTTTGACGTTGTAGTTGATCAAACATTCATTTTGCTTAAATACTGTTGCCAAAACAAAATAACCCAAGAAGTAATCTAAAACTATATTTCTAATCTGCTAAATGCAGTTTATTTTATCCTATTTATGACCTATTAAATTCAAGGTGTGATCATGAAATGTCACAACACAGATGGTCTTCAAAAGATTTTGTGGAATCTCCTTTTGCATTAAAGGCACAAAGGGAGAAATCTCTACAAAATCTGAAATTCTTCCTGATTTGTTCTACATATACCACTTTTTCATCTTTCAACCTGAATGAGCCCTAAGCAGCAATACCAAAAATACCCTCCTAAGTGGATATTCTAAGAAAAAGTGCTTTTAAGGTAGAAAGTATATATTGTAGGATTTATTCTCTTGACGTCTACAATTAAGTTTAATGAAAATACTGTAAACTTTTTCTACCCAATTATATTATGATATGAATTTTTGCATATTTATAGTATTGTATCCAGTTGTTTTTCTTAAATTGTCCCACCAATTATTGGCATGCTCATTTTTCTACTAATTTTTAGTATTATCTTCCGGCATTCTAAAATAAAATAGTCCTATCCACTTTTCCTTCTTTCTTACCTCTTATCGCTCCTGTCTTCAGCCCTTCTTGTTATTACTCTACTTGCCAAAATGAGGCCAAGGGCTAGTTGTATGTAGGCTTATCAACTGTAATATTATGTGTGTGACTCACTACTGTCTTATTTTCATAAGACCCAGATGGAATTGTCACTTTGACCAATGCAAATCAGTTACTTCTTATTGGAGTACCTGTTGTCCTTTATGTCATTTATGGGACTCAGAGATCTACTTGAAGTTTTTCCTCTCATATCACAAGGATTTTCTAATACTTATGTTATTTCCTGTGGCCCAGAGATTGTTTTATTTTCCTGCAAAAGGTCGGGGGGGAAGGATCTAAATGCTTCCTGTGATTTTATAAAGTTTATTTTAAGAATTAAAATCTGTAGTTCATTGCTATTACACACTCTTTCCTTGCTGAAGAATTTCTAGGGAATGTTGGGAGATGCTTTCCTCCTTTGCACCAAGGAAATGTTTTTCTTACTGACTAGAAACTTCTAAAATAAATATTCTGTGACCCTCTCGTTGAAATTCCAGGCTTTATGTGTTTTGTGGAGGGGGTAAAAATTTTACTCTGAACCTATCTCCTTACTTTTATTATCACTTAGACTGTTGCCTGAAACAGTTAACATTGTTTAGTCTCCTCCTACACTAACCATTATTTATACATATTGTACATAAAGTTACCAATAAACAAAGTATTAAAACCTTTCATTTCTTGCTTTTTTTTTTAAGATATACCAGGGATTGAATCCAGGACCTCATACATGGGAAGCAGGCGCTCAACCACTTGAGCTACATCTGTTCCCCTTTAAATATCTTTTTATTGTTATGGGGAAAAGGTTTTACTATCTTGAATTAACAAGTAATTTTTTCTTTGAATCAAGATTTCTTATAATCCTTATAATCCTTTTTAGGGAGGAATTTTCCTATAAACAAGTTTTGGTGTCTGTCTAATGCTCCCGATTAATTACAGTTTACAATGAATTATCAAAAGTGAAGATTCATAATATCCACTTCTTGTTAGTAAAGAATAGCTGCACACACACACACACACACACACACACAAAGAATAGCACACAGTAGCTATTTTAGTCAAGTTACTTTTTATCAAGTGAAGTATTGAAAGGATGGGAAAATATGCCATCTAAGCATTTAGGCTGGAACCTGTGTAATCCACTTTTATTTCTGAATGATGGCGTTATTGCCATGCTTTTTAGAATGCTTTAATGTTTAATGTGTAATATTTGTTTAGAAACAAATGTGACTTGCACATTTCTAAGAGCGTATTTTTCGAGTGCAGAATAGGTGCTGTCACTTCAATTTTTGTTTCACTTCCCAACTCTGCTAATAAAAATCCCTGTTGCAAACTCATTTTCCTTGACAATTTGTAGCACCCTAAAATATTATTTTAAGCAATAAATGAAGGAGTTATCAGTTCCTAACTAACTCTAAATATGAGTGTTAGTCACCATCTCCAAAATTGGTTTGAGAAAAGGGGGTTGATTTCCTGATGATACAAGAGACCAAACTGTAAGACTAATTTCCTCTTTGTGTAACTTGTCTATTCAGGGAAGTACCCTACCAGCATGAATTTCTTTCCCCAAATTTTTTCATATATTATTATGCTTAAGGTACTCATTTTTCAAGTGGAAGAAACAGATTTGGAAAGTAAAATAAATTTACCTTTATAAGAGCATTAAAGGAAAGTATATCAAAAGAGACTTAGGAATCATGACAAACCATTATTAATTGTAACAATCCACAAAGTAATCTAATGTGGGTAAGATTATACATAGAGCACCATACATTTTCCATCAGACCTGCCTGCTTTACTTTCCAGAGTACTAGATATGAACTTGAAGGGGAATTTTAATTCAAACAACTACACCAAAGTGGCATTTTTGTTGAATTAAATATTTATATTATAATTTTGACTTATTTGGTAAGTTTCTTGTTTTATTTAATAGCTTAAAAGAAATGTTTGCTTTCTCTCAACTCCATTGCTCAGTCCATATCTGTTTTTTTAAAAAGTGATTGGGGTGCTCAAGTGTTTGGGGTTGGCATCTGGGAGGAATGAAGAGTTTGCATCTTGATTTCCCCAACTGTGGAGGTTAGTAAGAGGAAGTGCGGAGGGCTTGAAGTGATTAAGTTTGCTGGGCCATCTGGTCATCAGGAAAATGCTGCGTTTTCAATTTCACAGTGAATGAGAAGTTTATTACGGAAGGAGGGCATTTAGTTTAAGGAAGAAAGGAATCATACCTTTTTTTTTTCTGCCACTAAGAGTTTCAGCTGGCTTAGTTGGAAAAAAAAAAAAAGGTTCACCTGTGGAAGACTCTGACCACAGGAGTAATTATATGATGATGATGATGATGTCTGTGCTATTAGAGGGAACTTGGAGGCAATGGTTTGGGTATATGAACAAACACACAAGGGCAAACCCTTGGACTGGAGTTGCTCCATTCCCTTACCTAAAGTATCTCCCCACCCTCATACAGTTTTTATGAAGGGGAAAAAATGAGTCAAAGAGGTGAAATTTTCTCAGGTCATTGAAAGAAATCAGAGCTGCTAGAGTCCCAGATCCAAGTATCAGTTTGAAAACCATGAATCAATGTAATTGACTAGCATCCATCCACTCATCTATTTATTGAACTACCTCATGCTTTAAAACTTAAAACCAGACTCATGTTTTATTTACCACTTTTTAAATAAAGCACTAAGTTTGAGAGAGGCTGTAGGGGAAAATCAAGAATAGTATAAGAAATCAATACAAAAAGCATATATCTGCACTAAATATTGAAATTGGAAGTCTGGCAGAGAAATGGCAGCTGTCAAGGATATGCCAATAACACCAGAGTTTGGAGGTAGTCCCCCCACTGCCACCTGCAGCAGTTTCATCATCTTCGTGAGTAATTAATACAACTCTGATGCTGCCTCAATTCAACCCAGAAAGCTCAAATCCTGGGACACAATTGAGATTGAGCCTCCCTGTCTACTGACATCCTGGCTCACAGTCTTCTCTCTCCATTCCAAGCCCCACCCTTCTGGGTGCATTGCTTCAGTGTGCATGTGGACAGTCCATTCAGCACCCTAGCCTCAAAGGCTTTTAAAGTTTCTACATTGTCCACCTACACTCTGACTTCATTCTCATTCAGAACAACTCTGCATCTGAAATCTGAAACTCTTCTACGTCTGAATGTAGTAACTCAGCATCCTGTTTGCACGTTCCATTTCCCTCACTAAACTCGCTTTTCAGGACTTTCAGTGCCTTCCATGTCTCTTCACCCAGCCCTTTCCCTATCTCCTGACTTACCTTCCTTTCTTCTCCATCCTAAACTGACCTACACAAGTAATGATTCACCTGCTTCTCCCTCACTTCTTTACCTTCTTGTGTAACCACTACACCTTCTTTGTTATTGCTAATGTCTATAGCACACCTGCAATCTGCTTCCTCTACCTGAAACTGCTCAGCAACACTGAAGAAACTCACACACCCAAGTGTAATGGTGCTACAACAAATGTGTGGGCTCCAGCTTAACTGGATCCTGGAGCTGCTGGGCAATACTTGTGTGTTCCTGGTCAACTCCCTCTCCGTTCCAACAGAAGCTTTCAGACCTATACAATTCTGTGAAGCCCCTTACCCATCTCTGTCTCTTTATTTTTTCTTACCGAATGAACTTAACCTGTGACTCCACAGTGAAAAGCAAAATTTTTCAGGCATTAACCACCCCTACTTCCTGTCCCAACCACCTAAATGACCTTGGTTTATCCACATAAGAGAACATTGGGCAGCATTTACACTTTGTCTTCAGAATTCATCCAGAGTAACTCTGCCTTCTCTCATTTTTTTCTTTCCTCGTGCCTTGATTCCTTGACCCATTTTCCCATTCTCTACTTTCCATTTTCCAATTTGTCTCAGCATGCTGGCTTTGACATTCACACACCTCACATGTTCTGGTATTTGCTTGATTCAGGGTGGGAGGGGGATGGTAGAGTCTGGAAAGGTCTGTATCCAGTTCCTGTACCTATGGCTTAGCTAGATAAGATGGCCTGTTCAGAATTGCAGAGTTCCTAGGCATTTTGGTGACTCTATATCTAACTTGACACCCTGCAGTTTTCACTACTAGCCTCTCAGCAGCCAGCCAATTCTTGCAGCAACTACAAACCCCAAGGTGACCTCCTGACATCCTCTGGTATGCCAAGAAACAACAAAAAGAAAAAAAAAAAAAAAGAATTTCAGTCAGTTCTGGTCTCCATGGAGTGAGACATGCAGTTTGGATCCCCTGCAGACATATGTTACACCCATATGGATCAGAAATTATTAGCTCACTACTCTTTGAAGGACAGACTTCACTATCACCTGCCTTCTGACTCCACCTTCCCCCTCCATGATAATCCATTCCATCTTTCAACCTGTCCCACATGCTAATTGTCCACTTTCTACTCCTGCAGCTCGCCCAACAACTCAGGGTGAGAAACCTAAATGGTACAATATGATGTCTCACTGGATATAGTTGAGCTGGTGGGACTTGTCATGGAGAGATGGCCAAAGAAGGAGGAGCAGGGTGTTTTTTAGGAGGAACATGATAGGTGGTTTTGGTCATGCTAGGTCTCAGTTGCCTATGGGACATATGGATCCACTGTCTCTTCTTGAGGAGTTTTTATTAGGCCTAGATCATATAGTTTGACTTATTTTCTTCTCTCCAGTCCATGTGGGTTCACTTTTTCCTCTTAGAGGTTTGCTGATACAAGAGGAACAGTCCTGATCACTTAATCCCAATCACTCAAACAGAGATTTAGTATGTGTAACTTAAAAAACCCTTGTTACAGCAGGAATACCGCACACACTACCAGAGACAGGGCCCAGCTCCTGGTGGCTTCAGCAGTCTATCCGTTTCTTCATAGTGTCATATCTGTTGGTGATCTGAAGTTCAACCCTGACGAGTAACCAAATGAGGGGATTCAGAAGCTGGTGAGCTAACAGGGAGGGAAATACAGTCACCAATCACCAGTTTTATTGTTTGGGTCAAGTGTGTAGTTGCTCCCGAACTTAAATAAGGTGCCTCAAAAACACCCCTGTTTGTTTATCAATTAATCTGAACATGTACTATAATTGCTCCTTCAAATGCTGGCCGGGAAGGAGAGGGTAGTGAGGGAGGATAGTTGCTAGCTGCACTGGAGGCATCTGGGAGGTCTGGAATTGTGAGATGCCATTTGTAACATTGATTGGCATCAGAAACCAGCATGGAAGAAAACGTGTGCTGTTTTTTCCCAAGTATGTCTCTAAACTAGGGGTTTTTAACCTTTTTTGTTCCACGGAACCCTTTGCCAGTCAGGTGTAAACCATGGACCCCTTAATAGGTCCACACTATACTGTGTATTATTTAATAAATACATCACACCCACACCAACACATCCCCACAAGAATGTTTTTTTGAATTTCAGTTCAAGCTCACAGACCCCTTGTTAAGAACCCTTGCTCTAGGCTGAGAACCTGACTCATTTTCTGCATAAAGACCCACTCTTTTAAAAGGCCATTTCGTGAATTCATGATGGCAGATCACAAGTGCATACTCACATGTGTGTTTGTGTATCCCTGCATGTGAAGACAGCCTGAGAGAAAGAGAAAGAGAATACATGCACTTGAATGCTGAGCATCTGAAACAGGCCTTGCAGACTTCTACGACATCAGAGTGATATTGTCAGGAAGGCAGCTCCACGACCCTCCTGGAGCTCAGAGGGAGGCCGGGCTGCAGGGGCAGCTTTGGGAGTCATTGACATGCTAGTGGAGGTTGGAGCATTTTGGTCTTCCTTAGGTATCTTTTGCATCCTTCAGCTCCCAAATTCCTTAATTTCAGCATTAGAATATTATACACTCCTTTACCCTAGAAACATTTAGCAGGCATATAACTTTTAAATAAGAGGCATTACAATTCTTTCCATTATCACACAATTTTAACACCATTGCTATAGAGTATAAATAACTTTTTTAGTGTAAAAATGAAGTAGAAAACATTTGTGGAATTTAAAAGGGGGGACATTTTAAACCGTTTTTATTTATTTCAGGAAGATTGGAGAGTGTACAGAGGTCCTCTAAAAGTCTTACAAGAATGAAACTCTTGAAGAATTTGCAATCACCATAAAGAGATTCAATAGAATTCAGAGAAAATGGGACAAGTTAATTGTTCTACTTTTTAAATACTAAAATAGATTTAAATGTACACATAAGTGCAAAATTACAGAGAACTAAATGAATGAATGAATTAACAAATGAATAAGTTCTCCTTGAGAGTAAATTTAGCTCTTTGGGATGTCCCTTATCTCCCTTGGTCTACTTTCAAATTAATGCCATGGTGCTTGTTTGGTACCTGAAGGATTTCCCCTTACTCCTAAGACAAAAGTAAAAAATTATGACTCCAAAATCCCTATTAATTCATTAGTTAACTCTGCATGATTTCATCAAAATGCCACCAAGGAATCATTGTCAGTCACCCAGTTTTCTTTTTCTCCTTTCTCTAAATGTATAGAGCTGCTCTAGATACTACATGCTTTTCATTCATTATGTCAGCTTTCCAAGAGAGGTAGTGTCCCCAGGCCAGGAGACCAGATTTTTAAGGTTGGTGGCCAAAGATCTTACATTGATGAAAATAAATATGTTTTGTTGAGAATATTGATAAAACCATTCTTTTTTACTGAGAGCTACTCACACTGATAGATGGTCAACTATACGAAGCAAAATAAATATGGATGATCCTGGCATTACTGCCTCTAACACTTTTTTTTATTACTTTGATATTTTTCTATATACTCTGTAGGTGTGGATGGGTGCCAAACTGCATTTAATTTTCCTATACCTCCTGGAATAGTATTTGGTTTTATGTACTAATTCTTAGAGGAAAAGATATTTTTGATATGAATATATGGTGCTTCTACTTGATAATATGACTTCTATTTCCTAAATATGTTACATGAGTTAAATTTCAATTAGCAGGAATGTGTGTTTAATGATATATATGATTAATTGAAATAAAAAATTATTAAAACCTTCCTAAAACCAATTTTCACATTTCCCTGCCTTAATAAATTATATTCAATATATTTTATTTATCTTTCTTTGATTAATCTGGATTTTTGTCATGCTTCAGGATGTGAACAATCATTTATGCTTCTAGTATATATATAAGGAGAGAGAAAGAAAATTTGAGAAATTTCACCCTCTATTTCCAGGACCCAGCCTAAGAAATACATTTAAAACAACAACTAAAATCCTCCCTATCCATTTGTTTTCTTTTGGTTGCCTTTTTACCCTAGGGCTGAGTACTGTCCCAAATTCAATTTCATTGTGGATTTAGTCATTTGTGGCTTTAAAATCACTGTTAATTTTTTTTTTCCTATTTCAATTGGAAGTCATACATTTTAATAAAATATGTCTAAATTGCTGATTAAGCCAAGGATATGAGTGTTTCCCAGGTTCTGAAAAGCGAGTATTTTAAACAGAATCCTAAATTAGATTGCCTTAGTTGTGAAACTGTCTTCTGGCTTAATGCTATAGTCATCCCCAGCCTTTCTCCTAACTCTTCAGTCATTGTTCAGGCAATGAATGTTTATCTAGTGTCTACAACTGTCAGTGATTGAGATGCTGGGGAACACATGTTCCTTATAAGCCTGTGGGGCATCAGACAGGGATTCTTTCTTCAGCATCATTAGCTGATAGAATAAGGGTTAGATTGCAAGTTCATGGTTCTCAGTCAATAAAAAGGCAAAATTTTAGCACCCTTCCTGAAGAATTCAAGCACTTTCTCTGGCTACTAAAGTTTGCAAGAGGCTTCAACATATGATGGTTTTAAAGAAGTGGTTCTCAAACTTTAACATGCCTCAGAATCACCTGGTGGGCTTGTTAAGACACACATAGCTGGGCCCACCCTCAGGGGTTCTGATTCTATAGGTCTTGAGGGTGGAGGGTGGGATTACATTTTTAAGAAGTCCCCAGGTGATGTAGATGTTGCTGGTTTGGGGACCATACTTTGAGAACCGCTGATCTAAAAGTATATTGTTCCCTAATAGCTCCTCTTTTTGGTGATGATGATGATGTCAATAATAGTAAGAAGAACAGCTCACACTTACTGAGCTCTTATGGAGAGTCAGGTATTTTGCCCTTTACATCCATCATTACAGTCATTTCTCACAACACCCTAATGAAATAGGTGTGAGTACTATCCTGATTCTACAAGTAAGGAAATAAAAATTTGGAGAAGTTAATCAATTGACCCAAGGTCACAGAGCTAGGAAACGACAAGGCCAGGATTTTAACTTAAATCTTTTTTACATATGCCTGTGCTCCAACCAACACATACTTCTGCCTTCCCATAATGGTTAGCACATCTGTGTAGTGACAGGACACCCATGGACATCTGTTTGACCTGTCTCCACGTGCACCAACACCTTAGGGGATTCTGATAGATGGCTCTTAAGGCTCTTGTGGGAAGGAGCTATCAGTACTTCCTTTGGTAATTCATTCTGGTGGCTAATAAGCTTTTCTGATAGGAGTGTTTCTTTTTAATTGGGCAAAATATTTCTGCTTTACAGATTTTTAAAAGCCATTAAACCATCAGGAATTAGATAACCGTAGCACAATACACCCAATTGAATTGACCACAGCTCTAGATGAAACAAGGATTTGACAGAGGGCTGGAACAAGGCCTGCTGCTTTTCCAGAAGGTCACACATCTCCTTTCCAATCTTCATCCACTTACAACCCTTTTCAAAGGATGTCTGCAAAATTAGTTTGCACTTTTTTGACCTGTTTCACTCAGTTAAAGCACTTCTTGTGTCTCTTCTGACATTAAAATAGTAATTATTCAGTATATTAATTAATAGTTCTCTCAGGAGGGTTCAGTGGTCTTCCCCACGGGGTGAGGAAAATCAAAGAATATGCTCGAGGCTCATCAGCATCCTGAGCCGTCCTGCTTCCTGATGAGACAATATTGTCTCTTTGGTCAATTGCTCACATCTGACTCCACACCAGACTCTGCTCCCACCTCAGGGATGGGAAGCTCCTTCGGGAAGCTCCTTCAGGTGGGAGCCCAGAGGCCCATGTTGGCACAAATTGATCTGATTCTTTTCTACTCTTTTCCCTTCCTCTTTTATTTATTTTATTTTATTTTTTTAAGGAGGTACCGGGGATTGAACACAGGACCTCATATATAGGAAGCAAGCGCTCAACCACTGAGCCACATCCAAATATTATAGTCAAAATTTAAAGCTTAACTCTCATCCTGGAGGCCTTTTTGGCAGCAAGTCTGACAAAACTAGTTTATTAAGCTGCAGGGAACTTTTAATCAATATTATTAGTAGTATCATCGTTGTCTTAGTTTGTCAACAGGCTGCTGATGCAAAGTACCAGAAATGGGTTGGCTTTTATAATGGGGATTTTATTTAAGGTAGATTACAGTTCCAAGACGTGAAATAGCCAAAACAAGGCATTAGCAGAGATGCTTTCTCACCAAAGTCAGCCACTGGTGATCCTGGGATTCACCTGGCAAAGCAAGATGGCCACCAATTTCTGCCGAGGTCCCTGCCTTCCATTCCAGAATCTACCATCTCTCAGAGCTCAGCTGTGGGCAAACAGACGTAAGGCTTGTCTCTTCAGCCTTGAGCTGAAGCTCTTCAGCTTCTCTATGGGTCCACTGCCTTGGGGGCCTCTTTCTGTGCCTCTGTGCTCTGCTGATTCCAGATTCTGGGACCTCTCTCAGCCTCTTCTATTTTCCTGTGGTCCTCTCTCTCACATGGCAGGATCAATATGGCAGCTTCCTTTCGCTCAGTGTCTCTTGTTCTGTGTCTCCCTTTATATGAGACCCAGCAAGAGGGCGGAGACTCAACCCAAGTCACACCTCAGTGTCATAGTCCAATCAAAAGCAATCTAATCAAGTGATCTAAAGTGAATCTAATGCAATCAAAAGGGTATCACACCCACAGGAACAAATTAGTTTAAGAACATAATCTTTTTGGGGGATTCACCAAATTCAAACTGTCACAATCATCATTATTACTAAAAATATTTTTAATAAAATAAAACAGATACAGAAAATCATGCAAAACAACTGTATGATGAATTATTTTGAAGAGAACATTCTGAAACCACCATCAAGTCAGGAAATAGAACTTTGTCACCCACTCAGAAGCCCCTTTCATGTGCCCCAACCCAATCATGTGTTCCCTCCCTCCCAGCAAAAGTAACCATATCCTGACTTTATTGTAATCTCTTCCTTGTATTTTTATATTGTTATTCTCTGTATATGTATCCCTAGCAGTATAGTTTAGTCTTGCTCATGGTTTCTTTTTTTTTTTTTTTTTAATTTGATGTCTTTTAATTTATGGATTCCCTTTTCATTCTTTTCTTTTCCTTATAATTTATATGTGGAAAAACACAGGCCATTTGACCTTTAGAGTTTCCCAATGTCTGGATTTGGAAAATTGCATTTTCTTGGTGCAGTCCAACACATTACTCTGTCCTCTGTATTTCCTGAAAATTGGCAGCTGGGTCCAGAAACTGGATTGGACTCATGTTTGCTCCTTTTGGCAAGACCGTAGGAAACACATGGTGTCTGGTTGTCTCTCTTTTTGTGATAATAATAGCTTTGATGCTTAATGTCTACATCTATTCATTCATTAGCATTGCAAAACAGTATTACTCTAATTCTATCATTTATTTCCCATTTATTAGTTGGATTACATTTATAGAGATTCTTCATTTACTATTGATTAATCAATGGTATAGTTCATGTTAGAAAAGAAAGATAAATACTTGTTTTTTTCTCTTAATTTACTAATTCTCGATATAATGAATTAGTTCCCTATCATGTTTAAAGGTGACCAATCCAATTCTTTTTTAAAAAGATCTTTAAGAACTCACAAATTTAAACCCACATAATAGATTTTAATCCATTGCTTTTATTATTATTTTCTCTGAAGCTCAATTTAGCCTATGTTTGGCCAGTAGAAAAGATAGATGGCTCCTAAATTTTTAAATGTAACCCAAGTAGTTTCTGATAGCATCCTTGCTTTCTGGTATGACAAGATATTCTAGGCTTGCCATGTATACTTCTTGTAAACTTCCTGTACCACACCTGAATTAATCATTTCTCTAATTAAACTCTGGGTTCTTTTAGTGAGAAATTGCATTTTAAAGCTATATCTGATGCTAGGAATTTTCATTACTACTGGATCAGTCTTTGTTTCTAGGGCTTTTCATATATTTACTACCACCATATATTTACTACCACCAATGTGATTACTGAAAACATTAAAAACGATTTTTTTTTTTTTTGCATCTGCTCCTTCCCCATATTTTAATAGTTGAACTTTGTCTGTATTGTTTCTTAGCCCTCATGTAGTCTTAATTATATAGGTAACTATATACTTAATTTCCACCACCAATCCTTAGGTCAATGTTACCCTAGTCATTTTGTCACCTAAATCTTGTTCCTCATGAAAGGCTCTTGGGAATAAGTGTCTTTATACTTGAAAGTGAGTTTTGCTGGATATAAAATCCTTGGCTCATACTTTCTTTCCTTGAATATCTTAAATATATTATGCCATTTCCTTCTGGCAAAGAGCATTGCTGTGGAAAAATTCCTGGCAATCTAATTTTCTTCCCTTATAAGTCATGCTCTTTTTCTAGATGTCCACATGACTTTTCTCTCTCTCTTTTACTTTTAATGGTCTAATAATTTTACTAGAATATGGCTTGATATTGATCATTCTGGGCTGATAGTGTCAAGTACTTAGTGGTGTTTTTTTTTTCAATATGTAGTTTCAAATATATATATATTTTATTTGAGAAAAAAAATATTTAATTATAGTTTCTAATATTTGTTCTAATCCCTCACTTTGATTTCTCTTCTACGGGGATCCTTATTGTCAATAAGGTCAATTTCCTTTGCCTACCTTTAACATTTGTCATTTTCTCTTAAATCCTTTTTATTTCTTTTTGATTTTTAAAATGTTTCTCTTTAGCACATTTTATTTCTCTTATGTATATTTACTCTCGGTTCCTTCTAGTTTACTCTTCCTTTCTCAAATGGTATTTCATTTTTTATTTCTAATTCTTTATGGATTCTGTTACCTCATTTCTGAGTTTTTCTAATTTTGATTCTTAAGTCTGTCATCATTTCCTTTAATCTCTTTTAGCACATTTTGAAATATTAACTTACAATTCTGTTTTGTGGGCATGTCTTTCCTGCATGCTTTCTTTGCCTGTGGAATGTTATTCATTGCCTCATTTTTGTTTTTCTTATACTGACTTTGTATGGTATCTAACTTACTTTTATGTGGCTCATTTTTTGTTTTTTCTTTCTAATTTGCCAATTTTATTTTATTTATCTCTGAATATCATGTTATTTGTGCATGAAAAATATATATGTAGAAGTAAATATCCATTAAAAGTTAGAACAATTAATGTTTACATTCACATTTATACATTATATGTACATATGTGTAATATCCGAGAGCAAACTGGATGTCTTTGAATAAAATCCTATGCACTTTCTGTTCTTGTGATTACCTGCATATTTTTGAGGTGAAATTCACACACCGTAAAATTTACCATTTTAAAAGTTTATTCAGTTGCAGTTAGTACATTCACAATGTGCATCAGATTTATCTAATTTCAGATCATTTTTATCAGCAAAGGGAAATTTCATACCCACAAAGGAATTACACCCCTTTCCACACTCCCCTCAACCCCTGCCAACCATTGATCTTTTTTCTGTCATTATTATGGATATTGCATACAAATGAAATTTTTTTTTTTAAAGATTTATTTATTTACTTGATCCATTTTAAACACCCCCCTTCCCCATTTGCTGTTTTGTGTCCATTCGCTGGGCAATTCTCTGTGTCTGTTTCATCTCTTCTCATCCTCCTCCTCCAGTCTTCACCAGGATTTGATCCTGAAGACCTCCGATGTAGAAGAGAGGTGTTCTAGCCATCTGCGCCACCTCGGCT
>JAQZBX010036836.1:0-24049 GCA_029593785.1 Cabassous unicinctus
TAATTAATCTTTAAAAAAAAAAAAAATACTTAGACCCTTTAATGTGCTTATGTCCTCTATGGATCTCTAAGAGATGGTAAGGTATTTGGTGTTTCCCTAATTTATTTGAGCAAAGAACTTTCTTTAGGGGAAGTGTCCTTAAGTACCATAGTTTAAAAAATATTATATTACACATAAACAAACACCCCTTCACTCTCTCACACCCACATCAATTATTTTTTTAAAATCTTTTTTGAAATACATAGAATATGGTTTAATTAAAAATCACTGTGAATTTTAGCAGAGCACTTGGAAAATAAACCTAATTTCCATTTCTGCATGTATGTTATATTTCACAATAAAAGAACAAAAAACAGCAAAAATATTTCAGAATTCTTGTCAGCCATGTGGGTTATATTCAAAATACATTCCATACACATTGCAAAAGTACTGAGGTTGGCGAAATGAATACTGGGAAAATCAAGGTCTCACTGAATGAGAGAAACAATAAAAATGTCAGGAAATATAAAAAATGAATAGCATAAATAACATTTTTACACATTATCAACTGACAAATCAAACCAAATTCATCAGCATCAATGCTTTTCTATGTCAGGTTTTCGCCTTGCCTTTTGGGAGCGGAATGCTTATAGATCTCTTTTCCCGGCTTACCAGGGAAGGCAGCCAGTTATTATGGCTTGTATCATTAAAGGAACTTAACTAAATCACTCACAAGTGAAAAGATCCTGGATTTAAAGTTTCGGTGTAAAATAGCAGAGGAGGCAAGACTGAAGTTTGGGGAAGGGTTACTCTATGTTACTCTATGTTGTAAAAATACTGCATTTAAGGGGGCAGATGTGGCTCAGATGGTTGGGCGTCCGTCTGCCATATGGAAGGACCTGGGTTCGATGCCCGGGACCTCCCGGTAAAATAAAAATATATATATAGAAGGCACATGGGCTGCCAGGCTCTGTGTGCCGGTGAGCCACCAGGCACCGGGAGCCATGCATCAAGATGATGACGTAAAAGGAGAGAGACAAGATGAGATGCTCCGAAAGCTCTGAAAACCAGAAGCCAAGGTGGCGCAGATGGCTAGAACACCTCTCTCCTGCATCGGAGGTCTTCAGGATCGAATCCTGGTGAAGACTGGAGGAGGAGGATGAGAAGAGATGAAACAGACACAGAGAATTGCCCAGCGAATGGACACACAAAAAAACAGCAAAATGGGGAAGGTGGGGTTTAAAATGGATCAAGTAAATAAATAAATCTTAAAAAAAAAAAAATATTGCATTTGAAATATCATAATGACACTTATTCTTTAACCAGCTTAATAAAATTTGTTATTAAGTGATTTTCTAACTTTGTAAGATTGGGAATAAAGATCAATTATCATTAAAACAAAAATTAAATCAATCTACAAGTATGAGAAATTTTTAGAAATTTTAGTAAATTCTACAGTTTCTCTAAAGAGCACATGAGGAAAAGATAGAGTAAAAATAACAGTAACAAAAACAAGCCATCTGGGCTTCTGGGTTTGTATATGAGAATTTCTTCAAACAGGACACAGAATGATTTTCAAAGTTTACTGAAGCATGATGTCAATATTCCCTAATGTTTGTCTCATATTTTTTCTTTTTGAATTTTGGGGGGAGAGGAAAAAGGAGGAGAAGCAGTATAATGAAATAACCTTTTCAACTATCATTTATGTCTCTATGAACTAGGAAGAATTACAATTATTCATCAATCTATTCATCTGCAAATCGGATAAAACGGTTTTTCACATAATAAAAACATATTAGGATACTCTGTTCCTTGGACTAAAATGCTTCATACATTAAAAGCCTTAGCCAAGGGGAGTGGATGTAGCTCAAGTGGTTGCACACCTGCTTCCCATGTATGAGGTCCCGGGTTTGATCCCCGGGACCTCCTAAAAACAAACAAACAAAAATCATTAGCCAATCCAAATAATCACTATATTCAATTTTTTGTAACTAAACATATTTTATATAATGGTGTAGAATAAAGAATAATGCCCTCCTCCCAAAGATGTTCATGTCCTAATCCCAGAACCTGTGAATATATTAGGTTACATGATAAAGGGGATTTCAGGTTGCAAATGGAATCAGTTTGCTAATCAGCTGACCTGCAGATAGGAAAATGATCTTGGGTTATCTGTGTGGGACCAATGTAATCACAAGAGTCCTTAAAAGTGGAAGAGGAGGCAGAAGATATATCTACCTTTGTTGGCTCTGAAGATGGAGAAAAGGAGGCCATGAGCCAAGGAATGAGGGCAGCCTCTAGAAGTTGGAAAAGGCAAGAAAATCTATCTCAAAACTAAAATGAAGGCATATCTGTAAGATCTACTGACAGTCCTGATATAAAATTGTTTATAGCAGAATTTTAATTCCTATGTATTTGTTTCTACGTGGCCCATATGTTTAGAAAGTCAACAAAACATAAGCATCTTTTAAAATAAATATGAAAAAAAAATTTATGTAAGCAAATGCACATATATGCATATATATCTATATATCATTTTACAAATATTGGTTTGTATTGTGAAAAATTTTATTTTTACCCACAATAAAAAAAAAAACAAAAAAAAAACATACCCATAACTGAAGCAAAGGAAAGGCTTTGGACCTGGGAGATCTGGGTTTCCCTTCCTGCTTAGTACAAGCTGTCCACCAGTCAAGCTGGCCAAGAACAAGGTGATCCCTGTGGTCCTTTCCTGCACAAAAATTCGAATAGCTCTAGGTGGCATGACAATGCCAACACAGTTCCAACTGAGACATACGTATTGAGTGCCTATGACGTATCTGACTGTGGACTAGGTGCTTTCACCCTCACAACTACTCTGTAAGAGAGATATTATCATCCTCATTTTATATATAAGGAAATGTATGCTAACTGTTATTTAGTGAATTGTCCAAAGGTACATGGTGAGTGGGAAGTCTGGATTTAAACCCCATCATCATTATTTGCAAGACTCCAAACCAAACTGCTATGGGGCATCAAGATCAAAATAGTACTAATAAAGCCACACTTAGGAATATTTGGGGAAAATATTAAATTTACTGGGGTTCATAAGAGAGAGAAAATGGATAGAGTTATGGGTTGCAGTCTGCTTTCCTATTAACTGAAGGAGTGGAAATGAATTGCAAGGTTCTAAGATTCTTTCCAGCTAGAAGCCTGTGCTTTGTTTCAAATGTTAAAAGATAAACTTTAAGATGATTTCTCCTTTAGGTGCCACATATTTAATCTATTGTTCCAGATACTTTCACACATAGTGGGTAGAAATGCAAAATGGCACAGCTTTGGGAGGGAATTTGGCAATATCTAACAAAACTATAGATGCACTTACTCCTTTGACTGAGCAATGCCATTCCTACGAATTTACCCCAAAGATACCCTCCAACATACAAAAATAAATATATACAATGTTCATTATTGAAGGAGTATTTCTAATTGCAAAATATTGAAAACTACCTAACTGTCCAAGCACAAAAGATTGAGCAAATAAATAATAATGCATACACTCAATGGAGTACTATGCAGCTGTACTAGAGAACAAGAGAGCTCTTAATGAACTGATATATAGTAATTTATAGGAGACCGTTATTATGTGAAAAAGAAGATGAAAATGCACATACAATATGCTACCTTTTAGGTAAGAAAGAAGGAAAATAAGAAAAATAATATACACATAAGTAAATACATAAATAAATATGAAATGCTTATCTTTACAAAAGGAAATATAAGAAGAATAAACCAGAATACTGAAATTATATAGTTTTGACTTTTGGAAGCATGTTAATTGTTTTATATATTCAAAAAATAAAACTGAATAAGAATATGAAGCAGGTGGACCTATAATTGAAAGAAAAAAAAAACAAATTGAATTAGATTTCAAACTAATATCAAAACCACAGTAATGGAGAAGAAAAGGAGGGAGGGAGGATGGGGGGAAGGAAATTTTGAACATGGCATTTGACTGTATAAGCCCCAGTCTCGGTAAGGTGGGATGTGATGTGTGGGTGGAAGAACTGTTTATTGTAATGGTTTGTTTAAAACAATTCTGAAACTATTTGACATGTATTTTAAGAGCTAAT
This sequence comes from Cabassous unicinctus, assembly GCA_029593785.1. Taxonomy (NCBI): domain Eukaryota; kingdom Metazoa; phylum Chordata; class Mammalia; order Cingulata; family Chlamyphoridae; genus Cabassous; species Cabassous unicinctus. The sequence continues at coordinate 4,092 of JAQZBX010036836.1, forward strand.
AAGTAAATGTGTTGCTGTTGTTGGGAGCCAAGGTTCTCATGGTAAAAGATGGGACAAATATGAAATGGGGGGAAGGCAAAAGAGAACCCTGGGATGATGGTGAGAATTGGAGGCATGGTGTAAATTCATGATTTCTAAAGCACATTTATTTGCACATATATACATGTATGTATATTTGTTGGCATGTACATTATGTGTGTATACATGTATGTGTATATGCATTCATATATTACCTAGCTCTGTCCACTGAAAGGGTCAAGAAGCAAAGTCACCCTGGTAGTAATGACCACACCTGGAACTAAGATCTTGGTCTCTAAAACCATTACCCACTAAAAAAGAAACAGGGCTCTTTGTAGAACTGGCTGATACCAAGGTGAGTGCAAATAAGGTTCAAGATGAGCCAGAAACATCTTATTATACAAGAAAGTAAGAAAGTGCTTAAAAAATGATGAGGCAGGGAAACGGACGTGGCTCAAGCGATTGGGCTCCTGTCTACCACATGGGAGGCCCCGGGTTCGATTCCTGGGGCCTCCTGGTGAAGGCAAGCTGGCCTGCACCCGTGGAGAGCTAGCACAGCAAGATGACACAACAAAAGGAGACAAGCAGACACAGAAAAATGTGCAGCGAATGGACACAGAGAGCAGACAGTGAGCACAAGCAGCAAAGGTGGGGGGGATAAATAAATAAAATAAATCTTAAAAAAAAAAAAATGATGAGGGCATGTCAACATGACAGAGGAGTCAGAATGAAGGGGCTCCCAACTGGCCAAATCTAGGAAAACTGGAACATCAAAACTTAGGTACAGCAATATATTATAAACCATTAAAACATAAGAAATAATAAGTCCATACTGATAATAAAAGACAAACAAATAAAAAAGAGAGAAGGTGGAGTTCTTGCTTACAGCAGAATGCTGAGGGCTGACTATGGAGGGACTGCAGAGTTGGAAAATATCAGCATTTTGCCACCATCCTGGTAAAACACTGGATAAGGCAAGACTCCTCATTGAATGCTAAATCTACTGGGAAATTCTGATGAAGAGCAGGATTTTTTGCATTGATTTACAGTGCCTCCCCAAAGACTTATTAGTTGCAAATGAAGGAAAAAAACCACAGTTATTATACAGTAGAGAAATCAGGCAACACCAAGACCAGGTGGTGAAATTTAGCATAACCAATGAGGGACAGATGGTCATCCAGGATCTCCAGATGTGACACCTGAGGAGGACACAACTTCACCCATGTAGTTTTCCAGATGAGAACATAGTGCCACAATCTAATCACAAGGAAACATCAAACAAAAATGCAGTGAGAAAACTTCCTATTTTTAAAAAGTGGGGTGGCGTAGGCAACAATGCAGTTTTTAAAAAATTTTTATCAGATTTTATGGGATGCTTGGATGCTTTTGTTCCCTAAAGACATCAAATGACTATAAGTTTGTTTCTTAAAAAAACGTACCTTTTCACAAATGCTGTAATTTTTCCCAAAATTCCTTTTTCATTGAGCTTACTATCAGACTTTATTCAGTTTAAATAAATCTGTTTAACTCAGAAAAAAAAGTAGGGTGGAACTTCACTCTTCAAAAATGTGAGTGTTGTAACTCCTCTTTTTAATTCCTACAGAATCTAAAAAGCAAATGCCTAAGACGTAATGAGTGTAATGATAAATCAGTGGTTTTGGACTCAATGTATAAACATGTAATCTGTGACAAGAACTACACAAAAGTGGAGGGTCAGAGGGGTACAGGAACATAATTTGTGTCTACTATTGAAGTTAAGTTGGTATCAAAGCAAATGAGATTGTTAAAGATTTTCAGACAAAAAGTTTTGTTATGTTTTTTTGTTTTGTTTTGTTTTGTTTTAAAGATTTATTTATTTTATTTATTTATCCCCCCCTTGCCGCTTGTGTTGCTGTGTCCATTCCCTGCGTGTCTTCTCTGTGTCTGCTTATCTCCCCCTTGCTGAGAGGTCTTGCCGCATCAGCCCACGGTGCTGGGCTAGCCGGCCTGCCCTCACAAGGAGGCCCCGGGAAGCAAACCCAGGGCCTCTCATATGGTAAACGGGTGCTCTATCCATTGAGCCACACCCGTTTCCTGCCGTGAGGTTGCTGCATCAGCCCACCGCACCGCTCAGGCCAGCGTGCCCTCACAAGGAGGCCTCGGGAAGCGAACCCGGGCCTCCCATATGGTAAACGGGGGCTCTATCCATTGAGCCACACCAGCTTCCCTATGTTTTTTTTTTTTAATGTATAACTCTATTTAAAAAGTGAAAAGAAGCCCTCCCTCACATAAGTGAGTCCTCTTGGGACTGGTGATGAACAGTGACAACTCCTGGCCATCATTGCTTCCCATGTACTCTCCACAAAGCAGATCAGAGGGTTCTGCCAAGTGGGTCTAATTACTCACAGCCATGGCTGCCAAGAAGCTTCTGGTTCTACATCCTGTCACACCAGGCAAGTTTGGCTGAGGTTAGCGTCGGGGAGGCATTATAAATAAAGGTAACCACAGCACATTTCGTCATTCTTTCAATTAGTTGACAAATTTGCTTGGTACATGCCCCCCTCTCCCTGTTGCCTGGATTAAGAAACTTGAGTGTGACCCTAAACTCCTATTTTTCTCAAACACATTCAATCTGCCACCAAATCAGAAACATTTTTACCTCCCAAATGTCTCCCCAATTTGCCTACACCCGTCCATCCTCATGGGCATCTTTCCCCTTGAACAGTGTGCAGTCTTCTAACTCATCTGCCTGTTTTCACTCCCTCCAACCACGACCCACTCTGCAGCCGGAGTGCTCTTTCTAAAATACAAACTCATCTTTGTGGGTGAAGCTGGAGACTTGAGGTAACACCCAGCTTCCCCACAAGTCGCCCAGGCCGTCAGCAAGCCTCAAGACAGAACACCTGCACGCTGAGTAGGAGAGGCCTTCCCCCAGGCAGGTAAGACTGAACGAGTGCACTGGGACCAACACCCCTTGCCCTAGGCCTTCCACCCCTTAGCCGACCACTCCCCAACTCCTGAAGCCCTTCCTCTATGCTCTCTGGAATGCATGGCCTATCGTCAGCAAAATCCCCTAGCTCCTCAATCTGTTCTCTGATGCTGCTCTTTCTTGCTCTTGTGAAAATCCGGCTCTCCCCTAAGGACACTGCCTCCACTGCATCCTTCTCAAGTGGTGGCTGTGCTTTTTGTCCCCATTGTTCTGTAATTGGGCCTGAAAGCAGGGGAGGGTCCTCCTTGCTCCCCTTTTGTCACTTTCAGGCCATTCTTTTTCCTTCCCCCTAAACTTCCAACTTTGATTTGTTATCAGGGTATGTCATCACAATCCCTCACAGTGGCTGCTGTCATTATCACTCTCTAGACTATTTCTCCTGTTTTAATTCTTGGCAATTTCAATGTATAAATAATATAAATGATCCCACCAACTCCCAGGCCTCTCAGTTCCTTTCTTCTCTTCCAACGATGCTGTCTTCACCCACCCCAGCCACTCACGCCATGCTCATAACTCTAGGGCAGGGTTTCTCAGTCTCAGTGCTATTGACATCTGGGGCCAGAGAATTTTTTGATGTGGGAGGGCTATCCTGTGCAGTGTAGGATGCTTAGCAACATCCCTGGCCTCTCCCCTCTAGATGCTAGTAGCATTCTCCCCCATTGTGACAACCAAAAATGTCTCAAGATACCGCCGAATGTCCCCCAATTGAGAACCGCTTGCCTGGACTTTTCCATTTACAATAACTACAACTCCTCCATAATCTCAAGACCAAGCATCCCACTCTCTGACCACCACTTCTCTCCCCAGCTTACTTCTTCCAGTACTCCACCACCAAAAATCCTTCAACCCCACCAGGACCTCTACCCAGGGGGCCTACCACTCTTTGTCATTATTCACCTCCTAATCCAGCTTCAATTCCATGGAAAATCACTCCTTTGTGATGACATATCCTTGATTCCCCTGTGCTTCTCCCTGTATGACTCTCTTGGCAAAATCACAATCCTGGTTAAATCTCACTCTCCACTTAATTTCTGCCTGTGCTAGTGCCACTAAATGTGGCAGGGGAAAGGCACACATGGCTGGGCTGGCTTGAAATTCATGACCCTTAACACTATCCAGCAATCACCCCACATGTCCCTTTGTCCATTTTCTCTCCTAAACAACTATTTCATATCTTCCTCTTTCTTCAAACCCCCAACACCTCCTCCCCAAACTCAGTGTAAGCTGATGACCCTGCTACCTGGTCCCCTGGGGAAAAAAAAGAACAAGCATCATAAGAGAATTACCCATCCACCCTGATCTGCATTTCCACACTCTGCTTTCTTGCCTGCTAGCTATAACGAACTGTCCTGGCCCCTGGTGAAAACCAACCCTTCCATTAATGTATTAGGTTCTATCCCCTGTCACCTACTCAAGGAATACCATCCCAGCAATTTCTTCTCCATCCTATATCATCAAGTTTTTATCATCTGTTGGATCAGTCCCATGAGTATATAAATGCGTTTCCTCCAACTTAAAACAAAAAACAAAAAAACTCACCTCCCTCTTGACCCACTTTCCCTGCCAGCTATCTTCCTATTTCTTAGTTCCCCCTTTGTACCTCAAAAGAGTTGTTGTAGACAACTTATCTCATCACTCTAATTCCTGTCCCCAAATCACCTCTACTCTTTTTTCCTTAATGAATATGCATCAATTTATTTGTTCATGATCCTATTATTGGCCTTCTAGGTTATTTTCATTTCTTTGATTTTTATACAAATGCTGCAATGAACATACATTTCTCTTTGCTTCTCTAAGGACCTAAGAATGGGATTGCTGGATTGAAGTTCATTTTCTCCAATCCACCAAAACTGGTGTGGTCAATGATCTGCTACATTCCTAAATCCAGTGGTAATTTTTCAGTCCTTATCTTATGTGACACATCAGCATCATCTGACACTTCCTAAATAACAATGTTTGCTGGACTTCCAGGATACCACACTCTTTTTTTTTTTATTGGGAGGTCCTGGGGATCAAACCCAGGTCCCTCCATATGGGAGACGGACGCCCAACCATTTGAGCCACATCCGTCCCCACACTTTCTTAATGTGCCTTCTATCTCACTAGTCCTCCTCAGTCTCCTTTGCTGGTTTCCTTCTCTTCTCCTCTTATCTATGCTCATTCTCCTGGTGATCAATTCCAGCCTCATGGTCTAAAATACCAGCTACATGCCAATCATTTCCAAATTTGTCTATTCAACACAGACCTTGCTCCTGAACTCCAGACTCATAGAGCAAACTCCTTATTTGACATCTACACTCAAATCTCTAAAAGACATTGCAGACTCTTCATGTTCAAAATGGGGCTCCTGACCTTCCCCACAGCCTTTCCCACCTCGTTTGGTAGCAGCTCCATTCTTCCTGCCTCACAGACCAAACAATGTTAAGTTATCTGGACTTCTCTCCTTCACACCTCCTCACATCCAGGAAAGCCAGATGGCTTTATAGCTAGACTTCAACAACTTCTCAACTTTTCAATCATTACTACCTTACGCTGAGACATTACCATCTTTCTGAATTTTAAAAATAGGTATTTGCTGTTACATGAGTGAAAAAGCAACAGTCTTGGCTCTTAAGACATTCAGTGAAAATTAACTATTTGATAACAGATTTAAGAAAAAAACTTTTAAACTCTTGATAACAAACATATATTCTTAAAACCAAGAACTAACACATAAGTAGAAAAACAATAGTGGTACTTCCCTTAAAATCAGAAACCAATCAAAGCTGCCTTATATTACTAGATATCACTCTTCTAGAAGTTCTGACTAACACTGTAAAATATGAAACACAAATAATATTAATGGGGGAATAAATCATTTCATCTACAGGTAATATAATCATATACCTAGAAAAATTTATGAGAATTAAACTAAGAACTCTTGGCTAGAAAACAAGAATTCAGAAAATGGCCAGATCTGAGATAAACATATAAAATTTTATAGCTTTCCCTTATACTAGCAAAAAACAGTTAAGATAATTAATAGGGGGGAAATTATTGCATCTACCATAGCAAGAAAAAAAGTAGAACACATACAAGTAAAACTTATCAAACACTGTCAAGGCACATGTGAACAATTACAATAAAAGAAGAGGAGATGCTTATGATATTAAGTATAAAAGCTGTATACAAAACCATATAGAGGATGGCCCACATGTATGTACACATATAATATACATTCTTTTGAAAAGGATAAAATCTGGAAGGAATTATGTCAAAATATTTAATAATCATTACCTATGACTTTTAGGATGAGTAATTTTAATTTACTGTTTCCCATATTTTCTTTAGTTGGCATGTAAAACCTCTATACTAAAAGTTTAGCAATTCTGTGACATATTATGTTAACCATAACACCTAATCTGAACTTAAAATAATGCATAAAATTATTTACAATAATTAGCTTCAGAACTTGTCAGAGTGACAATGTTTTCAAAAGCAGTAGTTAGCTGCAAACTATTTGTTGCTCTCTCAAAAGTTGAATCACAGATAGTGTTGTTTCTGATAATACTGATAGTACTACATCCAAGAAAGATGGGATTTCATTTGTGTGTGCAGAGAAATGAGTAAACAGCAAAATGTTAATATGTGATTAGTATTTATTAAGAGATGTAAAAATGTGTTATGTTGGGCAAAGTTAATAATAAGGTAGAGTTGAAAAGTGTTAGTGGTATAGTTTGATGTCAAGAAAATCTTTTATCTGTAGGAAACTGCTGTGCATTTGAGAACTGAGTCTCTGATTTTGGACCTAAATGCACTGAATATACTGAATACAGTCTTCTCAGACCTGACCAGCAGACCAGAAAGCCAGCAGAATAAGCATTTCAACCATTTTTTCAATCTGAATGTGATTACTGTTCCAGGTGGTGGATTTTAGGAAGCTTTTTATTCAGTCTGTGATTACAGTTAGGCCTCCAAAAGAATCAAGTTAATTCTACCATTATGTAAATCACTGCCTCACAGAGAGGTATCCTGGTGGAGAAAGGAAAAAGCCCTGCAAGCAAGAATGCTCGGGAAATGGAGTATGCTTTGGTTAAATTAGTGTGCTATCTAATAGTAAGGGAAAAAATCCCTCCAATCCTCTGAGTTATGAGAGCTGCTTTCCCACCTTACTAAGTAGCACTGACTACAGCCTTGTCGGTGCAGGAGTATGCAGTGCTGCAGGCCATACACAAATATCCATTCTGTCTTAGAACTGGAGGAGGGACTGGGGACTGAGCTGTATGTGTAGGAAAACAGGTCAGAACAGAGACTGCCATTTAAAAATAACACTCTGATACCAATTTGGTTGTTGTTGTCCTTTTCTAATAATGAAGGAGTTTAAGAAGTTGAAAATCCTGGGTGGCTGTGACTGTACCATATATTAATGTTGAAACAGTAGAAAACGTTTTAAGGCTCTCTAGTGATGAAATAAAAGAAGTTCCCCAAAGAACTCACAAAATTAATTTACATATAAGGGGAAAAATTACTTTGAATAATAGTAACTCCATGAAAAGCCTTATTATTTTATTGTATTCATCTGAAAAATTGAAACATTATTTTAATATATTTAACAGACCTCATTCCTTGCATTACCTTGATTAGTTTTCCAAAAATTACCTGGCAAGAAATCTCTAGGCTTTGCCCAAGATTTGAACCATTACAAGAACACTTGTGGACAAAAAAAGTCCTACCAATTCAGTGGCAGGATAGGGGGAAAACTACACAATCCTACTATCTAATGCACTATTCCACTCTGTGACTAATTTTTATCCTACCATTGATTCCCTCTTACATAGCACATCTTTTGAGATGGATGCCTCTAATCAGGAGATGAAGATAACCCTGGATTTCCTTCAAACTGGACAGTGAAGAGCAACTAGGCAGATTTTTCGACTATCATTTCTTTAAACATCTGGAATTCACCTTCCTTACAATTTCAAACTGGGTTCAAAATCCAATTTTAATGTTACAAATAAATGGCATCACGCTTACATAATTCAGGGTGGGATAATTGTGTTGTTTTTTTTTTTCTCAGAAAAAAATGTACTGTCTAATCAGAAAATAGCAACATCAGGTTTTCTGATTAGGCAGGATATAATCTACGTAGATCAGCTCTTGATTCATTTGGCAGATATTTACTGAGTACCTCCTATATGTGAGGCTCTGTGCCACAGTGTAGCCGGAGTGCAGCTACACCTTATCTGTGTCTCAACATATGAGCACATCATTTTGATCTATTTTTTTTTTTTTTGTTACAAGCACCTCACCAGAAAGTAAGCCAATTCAACTCTATTCACTTGATTTTTTTCAATCAAAAAGACAGAAAGGTGGATCCTTTTACTACCTTGTATTTTTACTCATTCATCCCATAAACATATGGATTATAGTAATAGCACTTCAAGGGAGCATTATTTTTCACAGAAGATTAAAAAGAAGCTTTCATATCCTTGCCTTCTCTTATCCTGTTTCTTAAGAGCTACCTGTCAAGGCATGACTGCATCTCCAGGCTCTGACAGATACTGTGCCCAGTGCCCAAACAACCCTGGAGGACACCGCCAAGTTTCAGAGCAAAGGTCAGCATTTTTTCACCCTCACCCTACATTCTCCCTTGAAAGCACCCAGAATTTTCCATCTGGTTTGTCTACTATACTTACCTAGGGAAAGAGCAGATGTGTTACTCCCTACAGTCTGATATTGATTTTGGAGCATAATGAGGACACTTTTTGTCCAGTGTGCAGGCTGTACCCTTCTGATGATGTGAATCCTACCTTCAGAGATAGTACTACAGAGCAAACTACACCAAGAACGATAATCACCTCCTATTCTTCTCTGCCCTGCCCTGGAAAGGTGGGTTTTTTTCCCTTTGCTAAAACTGAAATGACATTCTCCATTACCATCTATCTCATTCATTTCTACTCACTTCCCTTTCCCCTCCTTGGGCAGAAGTTGTGCCCGTGAGTTTGATTAACCTGGTTCCATGTGGCTGCTGCTGAAGAAAATATGGTAATTATTTCACAGTGTATTTTAAGTTATAAGGAGCAGACAAGTCTTCCCCTCTTGTTTTAGTTAAGTGCTAAACAAAAACTTACATCTTTTCCCAGTACTCTAAGTTCATATTGTGTCTCCTTGAAGTGAACCTTTGTAATTCGAGGCCTGAAAAACAAAGCAGATGTCTGTTGTTTTTAAGAATTAATCTTTCAGGAATTCAGAAAAGTATTCATTGGAAAAGAGAGGTATACTTTGAAGTCTGTATGTTTGAAAGTGCTTAAAATGGGAAATTTTATGTTGCATATATGTTACCACAATAAAACTTTATTTTTTAATGACTAGTTAGTATTGGTTCCTTTATATGCCACGTTAGTGGTTATAGAGAGCTCACTGCATGTCCTTTGCTCTGGACACCTCCTAAACAGAATTCCGTTTTTATTCTCCTATCCTTGACTTCTCCATAAAATGCACAGACCAGCTTGGAATCCCCTGGCCCTGGCAGTGATGTCTTCTCAGACACATAGAAGGGACAGTATACTCCCCATTCTCTCTTAGAAATCCTTCCCCATTTGAAGGCAGAGCTCAGAGTGGGCCTGGGCCCAGAGACCAACAGCACAGGTGTCTAGCCAGGCCTGGAATGGGCAGAAAATTCTACCATAAACTGAGCAAGTCCAGAATTACAGTGCCTTGAGTTAGGGAGAAAGTATATAGTAAGCTGTATTGGAAGAAACTTACACCCAATTTTACTCATTTATTTATCAACCACTGTAAATATACCTGTTTTCTTTCTCCCAACCTTTTCACTGATACACAAATCCTATAAACCTAATAAAAACAGTTTAGAACTTGAATATGAACTCTTCTCTCAAGTTATACTTACCAGAAATACTTTCCCACTTGTTTTTTATTTTTGTAGACAACAACACCAACTGGAGTTAATCCTAAGAAATACTCAGATTTGTTTTCTCCCTGAAAAAAAAACAAACATATGCCTATAACAATGAATTTATTCTCATAAAAGCTCTCTGTCAAACTGTAAATGGATATACAAATATAATTTGTCTTATTAAGATTGGATTTAATTTTTGCAAGACAGCAGCTTAGCTAGCTAAGTTATAATAGTAGCTAACTTACTGTTCTTTTTTTTTTTCAAAGTTTTTAAGAAAACTTTTCTATTTTAATGTTAATTCATACTAGTAACTGCAGTTAATTAACAGGAATCTGAATTACCAATCTGGCCACTGAATGATTCCCTCCATGTTGCTTCAGTGATGTTCAACCTTGCTTGCACATTAGTTGGAAACACCTGCACAGCTTAAATGCTGATGCCTGGGTGCTACCAAAACCAATTAAATCAGAATCTCTGGTGATGGGGCCTAGGCAACAAATACCCATAAAGCACCAGGTACAGATAAGGATTGGGAACTATGAGCTTCTTTCAAGGGCCCCCTCAAATGATTCGTCTTGATTTTGCTCTCTGAAATGGACAACCAGAGGGCCTGGTCCACCACCATCACTCTCTCCAGAAAGTTCAGGCAGCTGCCAACAACCACACACTTGGATTTTCTTGGGTCTCTGTTATGCTCCTTCCTACTTGCACTTGAAGACACCTTAAAAACTTAAAAATGTGATCTCATCTATTAAGACAGGAGACCCTTAATTTCCAGGGAATGATAAATTCCAATTAAAAAAATGGAATCCTGAAACAAAAAATTCACAAAGTGGGCACCAAGGACACATGCAGAACTGTCTCTTTATGTTAATGATATTTCTACGCTAGGGTCAAGTAACCTGTAAAGTTATATTCACAAGGAATATAAGACAACTAATATGCTTTGGAAGAATATCAGCTGTTGCCCATTTTCAGCTCTAAAAATTCAATATTAAAGGAAAGTATGGAAGATTCTAATGAATTCAGCTCACTTGCCATAAATTACCACCACCTATAAAAAAAGTGTTTGTGAATTATAAGCATTACACAAATGAAGAAGCATTTTGCAGGAAACTCTCTTTATAAGGTCCTTATAGAGTATTGAAAGACAACAACAAACACAAGAAACCTAACAGGATTAAAATGGCAAGGAGGGAAAAGGATAGCTATTCCACAAAATTGTAAAGGTGTCCTTAAAGGACATTAATATGAAGCACCTAATAATTTAATGAGATTGGAGTCTAATATATTAGGGAGCTACTACTTCCTGAAATCTGTAACTTTTATCACAAAATTAACTGTATACCCAGGAATGCTTCCAACTCTTTAAGATCATTTGAGATGGTTTTCTTGTTTTAGGAAATCCTGATGAGCAAAAGGTATATTACAAAAAGAATGTATGAGTGAGTTATTTACATTACAGAAAGTTTTATCAGGGTTGCTTAAAAACTGAGTTCCACCATCCAACTGACATAAATTCAGTCTCTAAGTAATCTTTAGCAATTAATTTCCTATAAAGAGTAAAGCATTTGGCTCCTTTTTCTCAAATTATCAAACATGACCATTGTTAACAAAACTCTTACTAAATCAAAGGCAATGGCATTTAAATCACACTGGCATAGAATAACGAATTGGTAGCCTTAGAGAACTGGCTCAATGGTTAAGGCTGGCATTGAGAGCACTCAGCAGATTCTCTGCAATTGCTCCCTGACTATATTCATCAGGTTTCATCAGTCACTAAAGGAAATCTGCAAAAATATTTCTATTGTTGCAGTGATTCCTACAATAGGTGGTAACCCTAATGCTGACAGAACGTGCACATTCAACACAGAACCACCAACGGTTGTACCTTGGGCTACTGCCTAACGCCTACTTTACCTGGCAAGTGATTTTATTAATGTTTTTCTATTTTTGGAAATTCCTCCTGTTTTCTGTCTAACACAATCAATTACAGACCAATTTTAAACTGTTTTGATGTTTAGAGTAAGCCCTATGGAGCTGTTACCCAGATTGTGTTTTCAAGCCCAGTTAATTGTTTTCTACACATGGAAATATAATCACAGATTTTATGCAAAACTCATTAGAGTTCATCTAAGCAAGAGATGCTTTCTGTTCAAAAAACACAGATGAAAAAGTATCACCAGCTTGCTAAACAACATGACTACAGCTTTCCTTTGGGAGTTTCAGTGACTTTTTAAGAAAAATGTCATCAGCTTAAAATATTTCGTGTTAATTAAATGTTACTCACATAGACGGGATGGAGGTCAACGCCATACATCTCCAGGGATTTGGCAGCCCTCAAGTAATTCAGCTCAGCTTCAGAAGGAGCCTGACCCCTATACCCAGCATAAAAACAAAGAGCCTTACTTTACTGATAGCTGTTGCTGCACTCACAGGGGAAAGTCAACCAGGTTCATTATATTCACTGGAAAATAAATAATCCTTTGTGCTAATGCAAGAATAGGCTTTTGTATTTAAAGAAGAACCTTGCCTTCTTGGTGACAAAATTTTATACTTTAAGTTAATTTCATTTACCAAATCTATTTTTGCTTATTATAACCAATCCCAAATGTCCCAACATACATTAAAAATTCTCGGTTATAGAAACCCCTCTGCTGAGAATATAAGCACTCAAATTAAAAAGTATACCCTTTGCAAAGAGTAAAACTGCCTCGTACACAAGCAGCTCTCCATCAGAAGGAAAAGGAACTAGAGCAGGAGTGGGTAGGAAAGAGTAAGAGCCTGGGGCACATCCCACCACCCAACTGGGGTCCCATCAGCAGCTCCTGAGCACATGTGCAGATTAAAAATGAACTGGGGTGAAGAGTCGAGGGACGATATTTTCCCCCTTGAGATTAAAGAGACTGGAGCCACTTTGTCATCTGCGGAAGAGAGGCTAAAGATAGAGGGGAGTGGGAATACAGGGAGTGAGGATTAAGTTCTGTGAATGGGTGGAAAGTGACAGAATCAAGAGCACTGGAGGTGTGTGGAGTTTTTAAATTTTGGAGTAATGAAATAATTCTAAAATGTTTTGTGGTGATGAATGCACGATTCTACACTTTGGATAGATGGTATGGTATGTGAATGTGTCTCAATGAAACTGCTTAATAAACAAATAAATAATTGTACAAGAATAGCCAGAAGTAGCAGCTATGTACAGGAGTGGAAACAGAGATCGAGAGGGGAAGAATTTTCTTATTTGTTTATTATTATTATTGAAATAATGAAAATGCTCTAATAATGATTAGACACAAGAAAGCTACCAAACCATGATCAAACTTTATTCTCTTAGAAATAATAGTGCAATGTCAACACCATCACATAAAATAGATATAAGGCTCTTTGCTAACAGTGCCTCAATAATTTCAAAATATAATTACATTTTAAAATCCCTAGTAGAATTAGTATTCTCAGAATATACCAAACACACTGTCCTTCATAATGTCATACAAAGCACTCTCTTATCATCGACTTCAGCAAAATCTTAAAATGAAGGACACTATAATCAGGATGAAGAGCATTCTGGCACATGCTAACACAAGATAGAGAGCCTGTTTCTCTGATTGCAATTCAGCATTTGACTTTGCTTCTAGTGACTGAATTATATCCTTTAGGCAAACATTTTTTGTTGACCAGATTAATTCTACATTTTTCTTAACTTATAATAGATCTGAAATCAAGCAAATTTCAAGAGGGAATTTTACATAAGAGGCAATGAAGCAAAGTTAATCAGTGTAGAGGATTTAAACAAAATAACAATAATTAAATTATAACTTCAATGCTGCAGGCCAATAATTGAAAATCCTACTAGAGGAGCACATATATTCTCAGAAGCACATGTGGTTTTAGCAATAACACCCTCAGAGACTCCACACTGGTCCCCTCATGACTTCAAGATTTGTTGCTATATCCTGCATAGGACTTTGCTTATACCTGTGAAAAGTTTACATACTTAAGTCAGAGCAAACCCAGACAGAATACATGAAGGAATCTGTAGTTCAAAATTTTTGTAGTTAAAAAATAAATTTATAGTTAAAAAGATAAATTTCACAAAATACTGGTGACTGAAAAAAAGAAGAATGCATAATATAGTATAAACAGTATGATCTCATTTATGTAAAATCATACAAACATAAATCTATGTAAAACAAATTTTCTCAATGAGAAATTATGCACAGGGAGAGGTTCAAAAGGCCATTAACCAAAAATGTGATGCCAAAGTCCTTAGGCACTAGAATTTGCTTTCTCCTTTACACTCTTTAAACTGAGTTGTCTATGAGCATTTTACTGTTATAAGCAGGAAAAAAAATCTATAAAAAGAAAAAGAAAGAAAAGAATACCAGAAGGTTCAAGTCACAAGTAAATAACTGATCTTTATAGAAACTGTTCCAGGAAGTGGATGTGGCTCAAGCGATTGGGCTCCAGTCTACCAGTGGGAGGTCCCGGGTTCGTTACCCAGGGCCTCTGGGTGAAAAGTGAGCTGGCCCACATGGAGAGCTGGCACAACAAAAAGAGATAAGAGGAGAGACAATGAGAGACACAACAACTAGGGAGCTGAGGTGGCTCAAGTGATTGGGTTCCTCTCTGCTATATCGGAGGTCCCAGGATCGGTTCCCGGTGCCTCCTAAAGAGAAGACAAGAAGAGAAGACAAGCAGACACAGAGTGCACATAGCGAATGGACACAGAGAACAAGACAGTGAGCACAAAAACAAGGGGGGACGGTGTTAAATAAATAAAATAAATCTTAAAAAAAAAACAGTGTTCCTATGCCAGCAATAGCGTAAGATGATGGCTGATAGATGATGCAAGAGAAAACTTGACTCTTACATTAGAGTTTTATGAATCCTTTCTATGGCTTCTTCAAGTTCTTCCTTCTGATCAGGAACAAACCGGTACTCTGACACGTAACCTGCAGTATGCTTATAGGGGTCATAATCTCCAAGTTCAGCTAGAAAAGAAGGAAATTGTAACTTTTTCCATTTTAGGGATATAAAAAATTCCTGTTATGCTTAAACATGTTCTTCAAATACCTTCTTAATAAATTCATATCTAAGACAATAATTAAAATACCTTTAATAAAACAACTCTGGTGAGCATATATTGAGCATAAGTTCTGATTCAAAAAACCTAAGTTCTATATTTCTCTGCTTTCCCAAAGATTATAATTATCATCCGTTTAATTTCAATTATTCCCATAAATTTATATAAAATTAGAAGTGGCAAAAAGAATTTAGAGTAACTACATTAGAAATGCTGGAAGTAAAAAACCACAATAACACCAAAATATCCTCTCAGACAATGACACCAAGAGATAGAGCATTATTCGCCTGAAACAGTGGTCAGGGAAATGTTCTATGATGCTGCATATAACGCCATTATAATTTCCACAAAGAAGAAAAATTAAATCAGAAAGCTCACTATATTACTCTTTTTTTTTTTCTGATTAGAGAAGTTGTTGGTTTACAGAACAATCATGTAAAAAATGCAGAATAACCATATAACACCTTATTTTTGCCTGACATTGGTGTAGCGTATATTTACAATTGATGAAAGCACATTTTTATCATTGTATTAACTATAGCCCATGGTTTACATTAGGGGGATTCAGTGTTTATGTTGTACACTGCTAGGTGCTTTTTTATTTTAATTTCAGTACATATATATGACCTTAAATTTCCCCTTTAAACCACATCCAAATGTACAATTCAGTGCTGTTGATTATGTTCACAATGTTGTGCTACCATCACCACCACCCATTAACAAATCTTTTTCATCATTCCAGACAGTAACTGTACATTTTAAGCCTTAACTCCCCATTCCCTACTCTTACCCTGCCCCCTAGTAACCTATGTTCTAGATTCTGACTTTATGAGTTTTCTTATTCTAATTATTTCCTATAAGTGAGATCATACAGTATTTGTCCTTTGGTGTCTGGCTTATTTCACTCAACAAGATGTCTTCAAGATTCATTCCTGTTGTCTCATGTAGCAGAACTTCAATCCTTTTTCTGGGTGAACAATGTCCATTGTGTATATGTACCACCTTTTATTTATCCATTCATCAGTTGATGGATACTTGGGCTGCTCTCATCTTTTGGCAAATTTAAATAATACCACTATGAACATCAGTGTGCAGATATCTGTTCAAGTCCAAGATTTCAATCCTTTTGGGTAAAAACCTAGAAGGGGGATTGCCAGGTCATACAGGAATTCTAGACTTAAACTTTCTGAGGAACCACCAAACTGTCTTCCACAGCAGCTACACCATTTTATATTCCCAATAGCAATGAATGAGTGTTCCTATTTTTCCACATCCTCTTCAACACTTGAAATTTTCCATTTTTTCAATAGTAGCATTATAGTGGGTGTGGAAAGGTTTCTCATTGTGGTTTTGATTTGCATTTCCCTAATGGCTAAGGATGCTGAGCATTACTTTCATATGCTTTTTTGGCTGTTTGTATATCTTCTTGGGGAAATATCTATTCAAGTTCTTTATCCATTTTTTAAATTAGGATGTTTGTCTTTTTGTTGTTGAGTTGTAGAATTTCTTTAAATATTCTGTATGTTAAATCTTTATCAGATATTTGGTTTCCAAATATTTTCTCCCATTGTATACATAGGCTGTCACTTTATTTTCATGATAAAGTCCTTTAAAGCACAAAAGATTTTTATTTTGATGAGGTTCTATATATCTATTTTTCCTTTTGTTGCTTGTGCTTTGGGTGTAAAGTCTAAGAAACCATTGTCTAACACAAAGTCCTGAAGATGCTTCTCTGCCTTTTATTCTAGGAGTCTGATAGTCTGGCTCTTATATTTAGGTCTTTGGTCCATTTTGAATTGATTTTTGTATATGGTGTGAGGTAGGGGTCAACCATTTCTTTTTTAATATATAAATTTTATTGACATATTAATGAAGCATAAATCCATCCAAAGGGTACAATGAATGGTATCTGGTATAATCACATAGTTGTGCATTCATCACTTCAATCATTTTAGAGCATTTTCATTATTCCAATAACAATAATAATAAACAAAAAAAAACAAACAAAAAAATCTCTCAATATCTCTATGCTTCCCCTGCCGTACA
This sequence comes from Cabassous unicinctus, assembly GCA_029593785.1. Taxonomy (NCBI): domain Eukaryota; kingdom Metazoa; phylum Chordata; class Mammalia; order Cingulata; family Chlamyphoridae; genus Cabassous; species Cabassous unicinctus. The sequence goes on from JAQZBX010036836.1 coordinate 21,105, forward strand.
TAGCTGCTATTCTGTTTCCATCTCTCTAGTTTATTTTTATTTATGTTTTGTAAAAACAGTCTTATATGTGCAATATCACCCATATTAATACTTCACATGAGGTTTCACTATGTTATACACAGTCCCATGTTACATTCTTAAGCTCTCCTTCTAGTAATATACATGACCTTAGACTTTCCCTTTAAACCACTGGCTAATCCATGTAATAGCTCCTCTAGTTACAAACACTAAAATGTGCTTTCATTATTTCTAAAGATTTACAACCTTTTTACCTATTCTGTGTAGATTAACCCTCAGCTTTCCATTTTCTACCCTCATTCTATTTTCTGGTGACCTATATTCTAATTATTAACTCCATGAGTTTACACAATATAATTAGTTCATAATAGCACAAACAGTATTCGTCCTTTTGTGTCTGGCTTGCTTCACTAAACATAATGTCCTCCAGTATATCCATGTTCTCATATGCTTTACAACTTCATTTCTTCTTACAGCTGCATAATATTCCATTGTATGTGTCTATACCACAGTTTGTTTATCCATTCATCAGTTGATGGACACCTGGGTTGTCTCCATTTTTGGGCAACCGTGAATTAACACCAGTATAAACATCAGATGTGCAGATGTTTGTTTGTGTCACTGCTCTCAGTTCTTCTGGGCATATACCTAGTAGTGATATTGCCGAGTCACATAACAAGTCATACTGAACTTCCTTAGGAACTGCCAAACAGTCCTCCACAGTGGCCATACCATTCTACATTCCCACCAACAGTGAATAAGCCTTCCTATCTCTCTGCATCCTCTCCAATATTTGCAGTTTTCTGACTTTTTAATAGTGGCCATTCTAATAGGTATGAAATGGTATCTCATTGTAGTTTTGATTTGCATTTCCCTAATCACTAGTGATGTTGAACACTTTTTCATGTTTTTTTGTTTTTGCCATTTGTATTTCTTTGGACAATTATCTTTTCAAGTCTTTTGCCCATTTTTAATTAGGTGGTTTGTCTTTTTATTGTTGTGCTGTAGTATCTCTTTATATATCATGGATATCCAATATACCCTTATCGGATATGCAATTTTCAAATATTTTCTTCCATCGAGTTGGCTCCTTTTCACCCTTTTGGCAAAGTCCTTTGATCCAACTTCATTCTTTTGCAAACAGAGATTACGTTTTCCCAGCACTATCTGTTGAAGAGACTTCTTTCCCAATTGAGTGGTATTTGATCCCTTGTCAAACATGAGTTGGCCATAAAAGTGAGGGTTGATTTTTGAACTCTCAATTCAATTTCATAGTTTCATAGGTCTGTCCTATGCCAGTACCATGTCATTTTGATTACTGTGGCTCTATAGTAAGTTTTAATATCAGAAAGTATGAGTCCTCCAACTTCATTCTTCTTTTTCAAGTTGGCTTTGGCTATTCAGAGTCCCAAGCCCTTCCATATAAATTTGATGATTGGCTTTTCAATTTCTGTAAATAAGGTTGTTGGAATTTTGACTGGTATTGGTTTGAATCTGTATAACATTTTGTGTAGAACTGACATAGTAAAAATATTTAGTGTTCTAATCAATGAACACAGAATGTCCTTCCATTTATTTAGACTTCTTTGATTTCTTTTAGCAATGTTTATAGTTTTCTGTATACACACCATTTATACCATTGGTTAGACAGATTCCTAGATATTTTATTCTTTTGGTTAATACTGTAAATAAATTTTTTTCTTGATTTCTTCTTTCAATTGTTCATTGCTAGTGTATAGAAACACTACTGATTTTGGGGTGACCTTGTACCCCACCACTTTGCTGAATATGTATATTAGCTCTAGGAGCTTTATTGTGAATTTTGTAGGATTTTCTGTACATAGGATCATGTCATCTGCAAACAGGGAAAGTTTTATTTTCCCTTTCCAATTTGGATGTCTATAACTTTTTTTTCTTGTCTAACTGCTCTGGCTAGAACTTGCAGTACAATTTGAATAACAGAGATGAGAATGGGCCTCCTTGTCTTGTTGCTGATCTTAGAGGGAAGGCTTTCCCCATTAAGTAGGATGTTAGCTGTGGGTTTTTATATATGCACTTTATTATGTTAAGGAAGTTTCATTCTAATTTTCTAAGTGTTTTTATCAAGAAGCAGTGCTGGATTTTGTCAAATGCTTTTTCTTTGTCAATTGAGATGACCACGTGGGTCATCTTCATTTTGTTAATGTGGTATATTAACTGATTTTATTTGATTCACCCTAGCATATCTGAGAAAGATCCCACTTGATCATGGTGTATAATTCCTCTTTTTTTTTTTTTCTTTTTTTTTTAAGATTTATTTGTTTTACTTTTATCTAATTTTAGCCCCCCCTTTCCCATCCCGTTTTTGCTGTTTTTTGTGTCCATTCACTGGGGAACTCTCTGTGTCCATTTCCTGCCCTCTCCTCTCATCCTCCTTCTCCTGTCTTCACCAGGATTCGATCCTGGGAACCTCCGATGTGGGAGAGAGGCATTCTGCCACCTGCGCCACCCCAGTTCCTGGTTCTTTGGTGCATCTGGTCTTGGCTCTCCCCTTGTATCACTCTTCTGTTACGTCATCATGCTGCTGCGTGCTCGGTGGAGCCTGGTGCACCCACACACGGGGGCCTGGCGGCCTGCGCACCTTCTATATTTTTCTTCTTTTATTTTACCGGGAGGTCCCAGGCATCGAACCCAGGTCCCTCCATATGGGAAACGGACGCCCAACCATTTGAGCCACATCCACCCCCTATAATTCTTCTAATGTACTGTTGGATTTGGTATGCTGGTATTTTTGTTGAGGATTTTGCATCTATAGTCACAAGAGGTATTAGTCTATAATTTTCTTTTCTTGTGATATCATTACCTGGTTTTGGTATAAGGGTGTTATTGGCCTCATAGAATGAGTTAGGGAGTGTTCCCTCTTCTTCAGTTTTTTTTTTTTTTTTTTG
>JAQZBX010036837.1:0-24038 GCA_029593785.1 Cabassous unicinctus
TTTTTTTTTTTTTATTCCCCCCTTGCTGCTTGTGTTTTTACTGTGTCCATTCACTGTGTGTTTTTTCCGTGTCTGCTTATCTCCCCCTTGCTGTGAGGTCCTGCTGCATCAGCCCACCGCGCAGCGCGGGCCGGCCTGCTCTCACAAGGAGGCCCCGGGAAGCAAACCCCAGGCCTCCCGCATGGTAAACGGGGCTCTATCGATTGAGCCACACCTGCTTCTTGCTGTGAGGTCTTGCTGCATCAGCTTACCACGCCGCGCGGGCCAGCCGGCCTGCCCTCACAAGGAGGCCCCAGGAAGCGAACCCGGGGCCTCCCATATTGTAAACGGGAGCTCTATCCATTGAGCCACACCTGCTTCCCTGTAATAATTTTAAATATAGTAAAATAATGACATAAGAATAGAGAAATGGCCGTGAATTAAAATAGATAGCCTTAAAAAAAAAAACAACCCTAGCATAAAATAGATAACTTTTTAAAAAAACCTAGAACATATCAACTGTAATAATTTATTTTAAATGAAGTATCATAATAAATTATCAGGGAATGAGTGGATTAGTAACAAATGTGCAATAACTATTAAGTCAATTATATGAAAATATAATAAATTTGTATCTGTATTTCACATAATACTATAAAAAAAATTCCAGATGGAGTACAGCTTAAAAATAATGGAAGTCATTAAGGTGAAAACCAAAGAGAATTAATTGCAAAATATTTAATAAGTCCATGCTTTAAAGGTATTATAAACACATTTAAAAGATAATCAACAAAATTGTATTGCAAAAAATTATGTCAAATATAAGATAAATAGTCATATTCATTAAAGAACTTATAAAATTGAAATTAAAGACATTAATTTCTCAGTAGTCAAAGGATAATTTACAAAACAGAATTACACAAATAGCTAATAATCACAAGAAAGAGTTTCAACTTAAATAATCACTAAAATTCAACTTAAAACAATGGGATAGTATCTTCCCCTTAATAAACATAAATTAATACATAACTATTGGTCTGCTATTTTGTCCTTTATTCATCGTTTTATTTTTCCATTAGACAAGTATTTATTCAATACTCAACAATGATTAAGGCTCATGGTATTTGACTAACGCATCTTTCATCCCCAGACTTCCTGTTTACTCTTGCCACTCAATAGGTCTGCCATTTTCTGTTAGATGAATTCTCCTATTAACTTTCTAGTGCATTACTATGCATGATCTGATTTTTCATCAGGCACAAAAGAATGTCTGTTACTTCATTCAAGAAATAAGATGATTATATTAGCTTCCTGTTTCTGAGCTAACAAATCACCACAAACTTAGTGGTTTTAAACAACCCAAATGTACATCCTTTCGGTTCTGGAGATTAGAAGTAGAAAATGTGTCTCAGTGGGCTAAAATCAAGGTGTTGACAGGGCTGCGTTCCTGAAAGCTCTAAAGGAGAATCTACTTTTTGTTGCCTTTTCCAATTTCTACAGGCTGCCTGCATTCCTTGGCTTGTGATTCCTTCCTCCATCTTAAAAGGCAACAATGGCAGATTGATTTTTTCTTAGGGATCTCTCTGGTCTGACTTTTCTGGCTCTCTCTTTCCCCATTTAAGGACCCCTTTGATTACATTGCATTTACCCAGATAATCCAAAGTAATCTCTTTATCTGAAGGTCAGCTGATTAGCAAACTTAATTTCATCTGCAACTTTAATCCCCCTTGCCATGTAAAATAGCATATTCACAGGTGATGGGGATTAGGGCCTGGCCATCTCTGTAATAATTCTGTCTCCTGCAGTGATATTGTGGGAAAAGAATAGATTTTCAGCCAATATAGTTCTGAATTTTGACTCTTGTCACTTATGTTCTGTATCTGTGACCTGGCACATGATAACTTCTAGACTCTGTGTTCTGTATACAATGAGAAAGGCAGCTAAGTAAATTAGTATAAAGATAAAAATAAGGAGCAGCAGTAAATAATATTCAATATTGAATAACAGTCAATATTTCAACGTCAATCCAAGTCAGATTTCCATAGACTCCATCTATATGCATCCAATGAAGTGCATGTTTGTTTCTGTGGCACCCATCTGCTCATACACCAAACTATCAAATATCCATTATGTGCCAAGAATTGTGCTAATGTCTGAAATGGATCTCACTGGGTAAAAATCAATTCAATAAATTCAGATTCCACACTTAATGTGAACTTTAAATATCTAAGGAATGAGTTATTTTAAAAAACACCCAAAGTATTAGAAATCATTTTATTGTCCTGGTGATTTAAAAATAAAAGAACATAATTTGTGAAGCTCAAGAGATTATGAAAGCAATTGACAAGTTGGGGAATTGTTTACCAAGCTAATTGTGAGATGGTGGGGGGATACTGTGGTAATTACACATTCACAGATTCATAACAAATTAAAGTAGCATAAAGAGTGATATTTTTTGGAATTATTTGTTATCACAGATTAAGCCTGCATTTCCTGATAAAAATCTCCTATTGATTTTTACGGAATTGCTCATTTTTGCTCCAAGTACTCTTGTTGGGATAAAGGAAGAATTTTTTGTTGGAGGAATATTGCTTAATGCTTTACTATTATAAAGTATATAGCAATATAGCTATGCTTAGTGATAAAAACAACAACAACAATGAAACTGCAAACTTCACTGATAACATAAGAGAAAAGGATTTGGCAAAAAGAGCCACACACCTGGTGAGATTTTAAAAAGCAAAATATACTTGATGATTCTTAATATCATTCAAGTAGAAGATGACAGTCGCTACAATAGCTATTCTCAACTTTCTCTGTCAAAATCCTACCCATTCTTTCCCCAATTCACCCAATATAAATTAACCTTTTCTCTTATATTTCCATAGCCTTTATTGGACTATATTATAGCATAGTATTATTTAGATTCACCTCCAATTATATATTGCAATCTCACATCTGGTCCATTTCTTGATCATGTAGGATTATGAACCCCCAACATGGTATCTAATACTATTTCCCAAATATGTTGAAACCCAATAAATCCTAACAGCATCAAAGCAGATCACTAAGTCATATCAAAGTTGAAGGTCTATGATAAGAGAGTTACTGAGATATGCATAATTAAAAATAGGGCATAATTCAAAAGCCCTGACATTTCGTTTTATTTGGTTTTGGAACTTGGCTCTATAACATTTGCTCGCACTGTAAATCCCTTAATCCTTGAGCAGCCACCTACAGCCCAGGTGATCAAGGAATATATCAAAGAACATACCAGGTCTTTGGCCCCCAAAATCTGTGTGGTCTCTTATCCTGGAGAATAGGGTAGGAATATGCATGGTGTCTTCTTTGAGGATGACTCTGGTCCCTCCACCTTTAATCTGAAGCAGATGCAGACTGAATGGCCTTTTTGATGCATTTGCTTGGGCCCCATGATTTTCCTTCAGAGAAACAGTTTTGTCTCTGACCAGACAGAGATAACACATTCAAAGCCTTAAAACCCCTGGCATAATATACCTAAAGATGTGCTTTGTATGGTCAGTATATTAAAAAAGGAAGATCAGACTGCATCTAGGAAGAACTTTGACCCCAAAAAACAATCCATACTCACAGATATGCATGAAGGAATGATAATGGTAACAGCAATTTGTGCTAAACATAAATACCAAGCAATGACTTGGCTGAAACAAAGGGAATTTATTGGCTCACAGTTTTGAGGCTAAGAAATCCAAAATCAAGGTGTCTGCGACGTGATAATTTTTCCCTGAAGACCATAGCATTCTGGGCTGGCTGCTAGTGATTCTTGACCCTTGGTTTTCTGGCACATGGAAATGCACGTAGTGATGTTTTCTCTGGCACATGGCAAAGCACATGGCAGTATCTTCTCCTTTCTTTTCCAGGTAATATTGCTTCCAGCTTCTGACTGCTCCCTCTGGTTTTTGTACTCTATATATCTGAATTTCTTTCAGCTTCTTAAGGACTCCAGTAATAGGATTAAGATCCATCCTGATCTAGATGGGCCGCACCTTAACTGAAGGTACCTCATCAAAAAGTCCTAATTACAATGGGTTCACACCGACAGGAATGAATAAAGTTTAAGGACATGTTTTTCTGGGGTACATAGCGCCAAGCCAACACACTGGGGTAGAAACCTACATTTTAAATAGGCGAGACAGCCCATAAACAAATAAAAAAGTAAAACATCTAGTACATTATTTTTCCAGATAGTGATAAATATTATTAATTAAATTCAAGCAGAAGAAAAGGATATGGAATTCTAAGGTCAGAATAGGGATTTGCAATCTTAAATAGGTTTCTTTAGGGAAGGCCCTACTAAAATAATGATATTTGAGTGAAAACTTTAGTGAGATAATAAAAGCATGAACAAGAGTGAGATGGCAGAATGATAAACATTATTGACTGCTATCAATAATGATACTAGTTAGAGTAAAAAATCTTCATCGTCCTATTGCATTTCTTCCAGAACCAAGGTTTATTTTCATCTAGAATTTGTTCTCTGAACTCCTACATTTTATTAATAATAGTGCACATCATTCTTTGGTTGATAATTAATAATTAACTGAGATTTAACATTCATTAGTTAGAAAAAAATTACAGTGTTTATTCTGATGTTAGGTGTTGTCATGCATACACATTAGTGTTTTATATTTAAAGGATTGGTTTCTTAAAAGTCATCCAGTTCTGCTCTCGTGACCATAAATAAAGCTTCCACTTGGATTTCTTCCAAGCCTGGTGAGTCCACATTTCACCTGACAAACTTGCTGGAAGAAGTCAGGGTCTAAATGTTACAAGGACGCTCACACAGGAGATGTCCCTATGATGTTTTCCATGCTCTTTCCATGAAGCCCTATCAACATTTACTAAAAACCAATTGGATACAAAGTATATCTAAACTCTCTGAAAACAAAGGTACAGGATATCAGTTCTCTAATGCTTTGATGAATTTTAAAACTGTCTTCAAAATATTTTGCTTTGGTGTTTGAGTGTAACTTTATCCTATTTTGAGTGAATTGAGAGACAAAGTATTAAAGTATCTTTCCTCACTTGACCTTTACAGGGCTCTGAAATCTCCAGGATCAGTAACTCTTAATTAAACCACTAAAATTTTAGCAGGTGAGAGGAAAAAGGAAATACAACATTTATGGAGCCCATATTTGAGGATAAGGACTTGACATGCATTACTTTATTCTAATCCCCTTCTGAGGGACAAAAAGACCTATGAGTTATGTATTTTTTTCTCCATATTACAGCTAAGGAAACAAAGTTCAAGAGGTTTAAATAACTTGTACAAATTCACAGAACTCAGTGACAGATAATATCCAAGTCGCAGTCCACTTGTGTTCTCCAGGACATCGAGCTGTCTCAAATGTATTCAGAAGAAATAGGAAAGGGATTATTTCAATGGTGATTAGAAGAAGAGCCAAGGGTTCAAAGCACAAGTCATTAGATCGACCAGGACACTGGAGGCCATCGACAGAGACCCCTGTGAAACAGTCTGAATTAAACAACCAGATGTAGGTGCTCTCCTTCCTATAGCAGAACTCAGATAATTGAGTGATGGAGCATGCAGTCAGTTTCTTGGTAGAAATGTGGTTTCATGGAGCCTGGAAGAATGGGAAGAATTTGATGGTAAAGAAGACTGGGGTAGGGACCCAGGACCCTCCCGCCACCCCCAAGTCCTCAGCACATAGCCGCCTGCATGACCTAGGCATAAGTTAAAGGTTAACAACCCTCCCCAGAGGGGAGGGAATGTATAGATGGTGTCATAAACTCTGATCTTCTCAAAGCAGTAAACATCCTTCCTACGAGCATAGTGAAAACATCACCAGACTCCACGTGTAGGCTTCACGTGACCCTAGCAGGAACTCTGTTTTCATACCCCCATGCAATGTCCTTGTTCTAAAATCCCTTATATATCACCCCCCATCTTCTCATCTCTTTGGGGAATGCTAACTTCATTCATTCTCTGACCGGCTGCCATCAAAGATTCTCTCCTGTCCGTAAATCCCAATAAAGCTTATGCCTAACTAAATGCCAGGTGTGCTCTTTGGTCTTTTGGCCTCACCAACTCGTGCCCTTCAGGAGTTGGGTTGTAACAACTGGAAAAACAGAAGAAAAAAAAATTGAGGTAAGAGCAGTGGGTCAAGACCTGGAGCTATAAGGGCACAGCACAGGGGATGGAGGGCCTTGAGAGAAGCGTGCATCTGTCTTGCACTTTTGCCCAGTGCCAGCCCTGCTTAACGTCAATGGAATAATTATCAGGACCCAATTATACAATAAAGCCACAGTGATTTATGATGCTCTACAACCAGCACTGAATCAACCTGTCTCAGTAGCTGTAAGTCTGCATAAAGTTTTAATTATGAACATCATAAGGTGGCCGGAGCATATGGAGAAAAATGGATTATGAATTTATGATGCAGTGAATTTTCCTGCTGAGTGGCTCTCCTCCTGATCAGCGACAGGATGACAAGAGGCACGTAGGAGAAGCCAGATGCTTGCCAAAGCATTCACTCCCTTTTAAAAAATGAGACTGGGGACTGGCGCAGAGCAAGTGTGACAGAGGGAATGTCAAGGATGTCAGCTGGCTGAATGACATTCTGTACCTGGCCTCAGGTGAGACTTGCTACAAGGGCTGTGATGATGACGGCTATCCCAGATTGGCAGATGACAGAGTCTGAAAATAATCTGGGCTTGCTTAGCAATTCTTTCAACACTGCTTATGTGAGAGGATCCACCAGATCAATGAACTATTCACTATATTTTTGCTTTAGGATTTCTTGGTTCAATAAGCATTTATTGAGAGCTCATTATGTGTCAGGCATTCAATGACTGGTCTCTGTGTTTGCATATTGGCCTTGGCCTGTTTTCCCAATGGGGGTAACTCTGCATGTCCACCAGAGCTCCCTGGGGGTATAGGCGGGTCTTTCTTTTGACTACAGCACAGCCCAATTTTCTCCCTCTGCTCCTTCCTCCTTCTTCGCTTGTCCCTATAAACTTTCTGCATGCTAAACTCTATCTTTAAAACCTGACCTGTGAAACTCTGGGCATCATTGATAGAAACCTTAATTTCCTATTTCAGCAGCCAGAGCCTCTTATAGGATTTGGCAAACTGAAAAAGTGTATTCATTTTTTCCCTCATCTTTTAATCACTTATTTATTCAACATATTTCATTAGTCCATTTAGGGACACAGATAAAAGAAACAGCTCCACCCTGAAATAGTCCCTGGGCTAGTTGAGAAAACAGACAATTACACAGTTACTGTTCAGTGTGCTAAATAGTATGGCATAGCCAAGCACTGAGAGCTACGGGAACCCCGAGAAGGTGCACCAGCTTCCATCTGAATATTGAGGAAATGGCCAAGAAAGTCTTTCTGGAAAGAGGAGCAGTTGAACAGAGTCGAAGTAGAGGCCATATGCTACTTCTGGCTGGACACACGCTTAGGGAGATGATCAGCAAGGAGGGAGGTCAGGCTCTGCCAGCTGGTACTGGAACTGAGCTGACACTCACGTCTATTCACAGGCAGCCAGAACAGCCTGCACCAACATGCTAGGGAAAATCTGCCCAACCCCTCAGGCTGTCCATCTGCAGCTCACCTTAAGTCCAATTTCCTAGTTTCTCCTGGATTAAAATTTTCGAGAACACAGGGTGTAATTGGCATCTCCCCTCCACCAGCCTTTGCAGGGTGGAGGGATGGGTCTGTTCACACCTGAAAAGCAAGAAAGTTGACAGTCTCTGCAGTGGGGTCACTAGAAATGTGTAGTTGGACAATGCAGATATGGAGGGCAAAAGGGGTTCACTGCTACTGACACTCATCTCCACCTAAAGGGATCACCTGGTGTGATAGCATATTGTTTCTCTGCTTCTCAAATCAAAATTCTGAGACAGCTACCTCTGTACACTCCAAATTTGAACTGATGTTGATTTAATAAACAGGGTTTAATTCAGAACTGGTGCACACAGCTTCAACTCCCTTCTTTAGCTCTGGCAGCTTGAAAGGTAGCCCCTTAATTAATTGTTTAAATATTTAATGAATGTCATATATTTAATGAAGCATGTCTGATGCCCCCCTTTCTATGCCTCCCTGCAATCCCCATCTCTATATGAAGACCTAAATGGCTAAACGGAATAATCAGTCTGATGAGAGGCCTGATGTGTAGGACACAAGCCTGGAAATGTGGAGACCAACTCCTCTAGCTTTATCTAAAACAAGCAAACAAACAAAAAGCTCACTAATGTTCACACTGTCAGAGAACAAATAGAGAGATTCCATTTTACAATATGGGGACATAGTCACATTCAAGAGCTGAAATTTGTTAGTCTCCTTCTAATATATAGATATTGTATTTGATGCAGAGGTTGGTGAGTGCTTATGATGGATAGAGTAGTCGTAAGACAGAATATCAATAGCTAATAAATATAAGAAAAGCTTTTCAACATCACTAGTAAATTAAAACTAAGAGAAGCAAAATCGAACAATGAAATCCCATTTTTAAAACTCACTAGCAGAAACTATGCCCAGTACCATGGGCTGTGAAGGGACTTTGGCTTTCTTATACAAATGTGTGTGTAAACTAAAGAAGCCATTTCAAAGGACAGGCTTGCAATATTTTTCAAGAGCCCTAAAAAATATATTCACATTCATCAACCAATTATGGTTCTAGAAATTTATATTAGAAAACTCATGTGCATGCACACACAACAACCATCACTACCACCAAGGGTAAAATGTTATATTTGAAGTTGTTTGCTGTAGAACTTTGATTAAGCCAAAGTAGAATCATCATAAATGTCCAATAACTGACTAAAGCATATGAATAGACCATTCACATTGTAGAGTAAACACAAATGGTCAATAAATAAATGAAGAGCAATGTAAACTTACTAATAGTTAGCAATCATAAAAACAATATAACAATAATTTATCACATTTTTGTAACAATAGCAAAAATTTAAAAGACTGATAAGATCTATTGCTGTTGGTGATATTACTAAAATTGACGTTTCAATATTTTTGGTTGAAATGTGGATGGTTACGGTAATTTTTTGGAAAGCTATCTGGTATTGATATTAACATTTTAAAAATATATGTCCTTTGATCCATCTCTTCTGTTTTGAGGATATTTGTTGTGGTATTGCATAGAGCAGCCAGAAACAAGTAAATACCCACCATAGGGACCTGGCTGAATAAATTATTGTATGTCATGTCAACACAATGGAGTATTTTGTAGATATTATATGACATGTTACTGTTATATCAATTAACTTGGAAATGTTAATGAAATATTGTTGGATGAGGAAATAAAGATGCAGAAAATGTATATAATATGATCCAATTTTTTTAAAATTATGATTCTACTATATGCATATGTAATGTAACCACTTGGAGTATTAAAGTGTGTGTGTGTGTATATCTGTGCCTGTGTGGATGTGTGTAGAAACCAGGATGGTGAAAAATAGAGAAGGAAACATCCAAGGTGATTAACATAAATTACCCAAACGAGGGCTGAGGGTGAGGTAGCGAGGCAAGCACGGGAAGAAAAAGTGATTGCTCATAAATACTAAAGACAGTATATATGTTATGATTTCATTTATGCATTTATTTAAAATTATATATTTGTACATATAAAAATATCTATTTTAAAGCAAAAATTAATTTTCACAAGTCTCCCTTGTGGAGCTTAATCTTAGCACATCTTCCTACTTTCCATTCCCAGCTATGTTTGGAATGGGGCTCCAGAGAGCTGTGCGCTTATAAGGAAAGCTGGGTGATTCCGATGTAGCTCATCCATGCACAACATGAAAATACACCTTGCTGTGAAAGAGAAGTGAGGAGGAGGAAGTATACACAGCTCCTTCTTCATGACTTCAGATGGATTGCAGTGTCTGCCTCTTCTCTTTCAAACATCCCCTTAAGAGTTTTGCAGAGGTCTAAGTACCTCATTTATAGAAGCATCTTGTCCAAAGCTCCCTTGCTGACGGGGGATTACATGTCTCAGCCTCATCACTGCACTATTTCCCCTATCCAGGCTCTCTACTCCATTCAGTTGTGGAAGATTCTCTAACTTCGGCTTCATCCCACATGGCTGTCGTGTCTAGCAAACACTATCCTTAGTAAAATTGTACTCTGTCATAATGCTCTATCCCTGCAGAAGAGTGAGGGTTAGTCTTGCAGATTATGCACTTCTTACATGATCATTTGTGGAGCTCAGTTGCATCCAGCCCCTTGTATAACACCTAGTATATTTTAGAGACTCAGTAAATTTAAATGAAGGAATGTTTTGGTGAAACAGAAAACATGCCTGTTGCCATGCAGTCCCTCCTTCTTTGTACCTCCAGCTTCAGTATGCAGATCCCAGCAAATCTACTCTCACTGGCTACAGTGGAGCAGCTGGAAGCCTCCATGCTAGAGTGTCAGAAACATCTGCATTCAGTGTCTGTGAATCCAGAAGAATGGATGGGCTTAGCCAGGCATATGGAAATCAGACCCACTAACAATGAAAATTTGTGTACCACCAAAATAGCCATTGCATTGCAAAATCTAAGGTTTGAACAATATTGACCTAGACACATATTTTATTCTATATCCATTCATGATCATGACTTTGTCAACATTCACGGTTTAAAAATGTTCCATCGATTTATTAAATTTATTTTCTGCCTTTAAGAAACGTACGCTCTGTTTGTGGGGCCAAAGACATCTGAGGGCTGCCACAAGGTGCTAAATCACAAAGACATATATCAATATACAAAAATTAATAAAGCACAGACCACTTCTATTCCAAAAACCAGTTCCAAAAACATGAGCAAAGGTAGAATCATAACAATATGTACACAGTCCTTCAAAGAGCCTTCTTTGAAGAGAGCACCAGAAATTTAGATTACAATTAGGTTCTATGGCATTTAATAGCCAGTCACATGATTTCATAGTTATATTGCACACGTGCATTTCTTGAAGTTTTTTTCCCTGTGGGAGAGCAGCATTTGGCACCATTCCCCTCACTATCTGCATGCCTCTATTTTATCTATTTTAAATGCGGATTTCTTGGGGGTAAGGAAAAATATATGATGTTAAGTCTTAGCACATTGTAGTCTTTGATGGGTGCTTATTAAGGTTAATAACAAAAAATATGTATTAGCAAAACAAAATCTACCCATGCTTCTGTGCAAAGTAACATGGGTGTTACTCTTACAGTTTAGCATCAAACAGCGACTGCAAGACTGTCAAAAGCATAAAGAGCTCCTTTCTAAAAAATTCAGGGCCATTTTACAACTGAAAACTGACTTGCTTAAAGGCATAAGGGGCTATGTTACAGTCAGCAATTACTAAATAAAGTTTCTCCAATGAAATGACAAGCTTGGGCAGCGATAAGGACAGAATGACACTCAGAAGAAATAGCATACCAAGTGTATTTGGCTCCTGAAGGTATTTTTTTTTTTTAGCATTCTCTTCCTCTATATAATTAAGTTATTTTCCATATTAACCATTAAAATAAATAAATAAACATACAAATAATGATCAGTAAGGAAACACAGTGATATTTTTACTGAGTTTTGTCTACATAGCCAGGGAAGTAAAGAAAAAGAAGAAGAAGAAGAAGGTATTGAAGAAGAAGAAAAAAATAAGAAGGAAAGAGAGAGAAAGAAAATAATAGATTAATACTTTGAATCACATTATTTTTTGAAGGGGAGGGGAGAAAAAAAAAGCTTCCAAAAGAGTGAATTCCACTATGTTTACAAAAAAATTTACACCTAGAATGGCTGAATTGAAGCAACTCACGTGCCATTTCTCATTCCTTCATCTTTACAATCATAGTTCTATCTTTGTTTATTTCAAATCTGCTCTTTATCCAGGAAAATGCAGTGCTACAGGAGTGGCGGACCTGGTCTGTGCCTGAGACAATCCTGAAAGATTCCAAATGGTTCAGTGCTGACTCTCAGAAGGAATATCTGTAGCTAAGTCCCATATGTCGGGGGCCAAGTATATAACATGGAATTTTCTCAACAAACTTCCAGCAGAATTCAGATGTTTACTAAAGGAAGTATAGTAAAAATGTGCTAATTTGAGGCTTATGTGTATATCGTTACAAACTTCACAGTAACCATATTACTTGTTTAACACTTAGATCAGCAAAATACTTTTCAGAGAGCAGTATATTTTCACTTTTAGATAACGCTAGTTAATTTTTTATCAGTTTATCCATAGGCAATGTGCCTGTTATCACCTGCATCTGAGCCACCTGCTCTTAGCACCCTGCCTTGTTATATCTGCTAATGGAGCCCATGTAGAAGGCTAAATTGGACTCCAGGGTGTAGCAAATGTAATTTAGTAGAAGACATAGTTTAGTATTTTTCTCAAACTGTATAATTATAAAAAGTGCTGTCTCTCATCCCCCATCCTATCTCTAAAGAGCCGGAAATGTGTTCATAGATGGAAGGTATTTAGCCCTTACTTCCTCTTCTTGCACTCATGGTAGACTTTCCTAATCCATGGTAGGATTCTTTCCGTCTCATCTGGGACCTGTCTTTGGAAGCCTGAAGAAATTGCAGGCCAGGCAATCAATGTAATTGTTCAGCATTGGCCTGAAAGTTGAAAACTCTTTGTCATCCCTGTATTCAATCTCTAAACTGGCAGTTAAGGAAAATCTATCATATGGATTTATGAGGAGACCTGGTGTTCTGTAGGCACTCATTCTGCCAAGCACGGGGAGGGCATGTGCTGTGTGTGTGGGGGGGGCGGGTTAGAAGGCAGGGGCAGGGATAAACAGCTCGTCTCTGCCCCTGAGAGAGCATGAAAAAATATTAAGCCTTTAGTATTCAAAAATGATAGAGTAAGTTTCTATCAAGCATATATAATAGTCCAGACACTACTTCAAGCACGTCAAGTCCATTAAATCTTTTAATCCCTTCAAACACCCAATGAGGTAGATTCTATTATTATCAGTCCCATTTCACAGATGAGCCCCTAAAACAGAGAATGGCTGAACTAGCCTACGATTACAAAGCTAGTAGTAGAGCTGGGAGTGCCAATCTGCAGAGAAGCCCACTCCGTGCACTGCTGGCAATTTCAACCCTCCTTGAGACATTGCAAAGTCCGTGAGTGAGATGGCTTTATTTTGCAGAGGCATAATTTTGATTCACCTTGCTATAAGGCCAGTGTAAGAGAGTCAGTAATTCATTAGTGAGTGGGCCAAGCCAAGGAAAATAAAATATTAAAGTTATCTCAAGGTATTTTAGCTTTCATGTTTTATTTTCATTGTCACATAGGCAGAACCTTTAATTGGGTGATGAAAATGCTTTATGTATGGGGGGGAAAGTTGTAAAAGGAAAGTAAACTACTAAAGAGAGTGTGAAGATCTTAAATTTATACATCGTACCCAAAAGACAGAAGTTTTTTTAGGGGAATTTCAATACACTGTTATTCCCGAGTTTGAAGATTCACAGATGTTCCTCAAATGTATATTCCAATAAAACTACTGTTCCTTATATAGGCAGCAATAAGCTAACTACTTTATGTTCATTAATCAAACCAAGCTTTGCAACAATACAGAAGGTTCGCTTTACCCATTTTGAAGAAGAAGAAACTAAACTTGGAGAGGTTGTTTGTCTTGCCTAGTGAGTCATGACACTCTCTAATTTCATCTTTTGTGGATATTCCTCTGCAGTTCCAGCTTGCTAATTAAGACCTGGTCTCACTCAAATGGTTCGCCTCTTCAAACAGCTGGCCCCAGGTGACACCCACGTGACAATACTTTCACTTGCCCAACCATGGAACTCTCCACATCTGGGCCAATAGTCACTGTAGGTCAAACTTCATGCTTTCACTTTTAAGAACGAAAATTAAAAAGGGGGAGGGAGGAAAGCTAATTGCTGGACTTCACATTTGTTGCTGACACAACATTAAGAGAAGCCGACACTAGGCCAGCTTTGAA
Organism: Cabassous unicinctus; assembly: GCA_029593785.1. Classification (NCBI taxonomy): domain Eukaryota; kingdom Metazoa; phylum Chordata; class Mammalia; order Cingulata; family Chlamyphoridae; genus Cabassous; species Cabassous unicinctus. The sequence goes on from JAQZBX010036837.1 coordinate 13,934, forward strand.
TTTACTTAATAAAAGTTGGTCAAATACTTAGTGCCAGTTCCGGAGCTGGGCTGATGGAAATGACATCATACCCCTGCTTTCAGACTAGATTTCAGGTTTCTCAGCTTGCACATATACGTTCAGAAAATGTTCTTTAAAGAATTAACACATTTTGTTAAAAATATTTTTGTTGTTCTTGCTAAAGTCATAAGTAGTGCTTTTTCTAAGGTTGCATTCATGCTTTATGCATCAATCAGGGACCTGTCAATTTTTGTCATGATTCTGGGAAATGAAGTGTCCCTTGACTTACTTGCGGTTCTCGAGTCTCATATAATCAAGTGGGTTGAAATTCTAAGGAATCCCTACCTATACTCTGCCTTCCACTCCTCCAGGAGCACTTCCAACTGAATCAGGATGGTGGGATCCCATAGAAATGGGCAGTTGCTCAAAATATTGTGAGCTTAGTGGTAGATTGGTTCTCATTGCTCTCTTTCCTCCAAGTTTGCATTTCCCCCCAGTTACCCATGATGCAGATGTGCCTAAATTTTATCAGGCCTGGACTAGCCAATACTTGAATGAATGGTGTGACTCCCCAGTGCCAATGGAGACCGGGTTTGAAGACTAGAGTATGATTGAAGCTCTGCTATCTAATGCCTGTTTGACCTTTGCCCTTTGGCATTGTTAAAATCTGAAAATAAGCTTATTAAACATATTTTTAAAAATGTGCTAGTTTTAGTTACACTTATCTCTAGGTCAATGGTTCTCAAATGGGGCGACTGTGTCTCTTAAGGTACATTTGGGAATGTCTGGAGAAATTGTTTGATCATCACAGCTAAGGGAGGGGTGGTGGTGGTTACTCCTGGCATTTAGAGTGGAAAGAACAGGGATGTTGCTAAACATCCTACAATGCACATGAAAGCCCCCACAACAAAGAAATATTCGGTCCAACATGTCATAGTGTTGAGGTTGAGGAGCCCTGGCCTGATCTAACACTTACACTCCCAAAACCACCGAAGCTTGATCTTGGAGGTAGGAATGGTATGGAGAAAGAGGAACACACTCCTTCCAGCCTAGTTGTACTAGGCGATACCTCAAGCAGACAGAAAAGGGTGGCAAGAAAATTGGCCATCCTCTTCAGACTCTGGTGGATTATGGGGAAAGAAGGGAAACAGGAAAGGCAACTTGATGTATGTCTCTGTCTCCCTCTCCTTGGGCAGATATTCTCAAAGACAGAGGGGGCATTTGATGAATTAAGGGGAGCCTTAATGTCAATGTCAGAGAAGCCGTCACCCAAACCAGGACGTTCTACCTTACTAGCAAGGGTTTAGGCAGATGACTGAGAAGGACTGGTAGAGGAGGCAAGGGAAGAGAAAGGAGGGGAAAGGAAGAGAGAGGAGACTAGGGGAGACAGGGAAGATGACAGAAGGGGAGGGGAGGGGGGGATAGGGAGAGACAAGGAGAAGGGAGGTGAACTAAGGGAGGAAAGAAAGGAAAGGGGAAAGGAGGAGAGGGAAGGAGTTACATAGGCTAGAGGCTTTAGCAGCATTAGCCAGCAGAACATGCAGGAACCAAGCACAATTAATTGCAAGTTACACCCCTCCCCTACACCATCAGTTGACAGCATGGAAAGGGCAGGGGAGGAACCCTGAAAAATTGCATTTTATTAAAAAGATATTGAGAATTTTTACCTAAGGAGACTTTTTGAATTATTAGATCATATTAAGGTTATTGGACTGAACCACAATAATTTGCTTAGGAAGATTAGATGAGCTCAATAAAAATAAAAGTAAGCATTTCCTCAGCACTTCTGAATGTAGTGTATATGAATTTTTGATGTCTTAAAGATTAACATTAACTTCATAGGCTTGCTAGAAGGACTAAATGAAATAATACATATAAAGCATATAGCAAGGTACCTGACACAGGATAAGAACTTAGTATTCAGGAAAGAGAGAAAAATTGTTTTCTGTTTAATGTGTATGGCAGACGGAATTTCTAAGATGGTCCCCCGAAGATGTCCCCCTAATCCCCAGAAGCTGTGGATATGATATCCCTCCCTTGATTATGTTATATTATGTGGCACAGTTGGCCTTAAGAAAGGGAGATTATCTGAGTGATCTTGATCTAGTCACATAAGGCTCTCTGGCTGCTGGCAGGAGGAGCAGAAAGAGGAGTCATAGATATTCAAACAATGAAAAGAACTCTACATGCTGCTGGTGATCTGAAGATGGACAGGGCAACAGGAGAAGGAATGTGGAGGTCTCTAGAAGCAGAGAACAACTCTTGAATGACAACAAGCAAGTAAATAGAAACCTTGGACCTACAGCCAGAAGGAACTAGATTCCTCCAACAACTTAAATGAGGCTGAAGTGGATCCTTCCTAGACCTTCCAATAAGAACTCAGCTGGTCAATTCCTTGATTTCAGCCTTGTGAGACTCTGAGCAGAGAATTCCACTTACCTGTACAGGACTTCTGGCTTACAGAACTGTGAGATAAAAATGTGTGTAGTTTTAAGCTACCAAGTTTGTGATAATTTGTTACATAGCAATAGAATGTGGGATAACAGAAAAGGTCAAATCCATACACCTCTACTTAGTGAAAGCCTTTGCTTCCTCTCCTTATTTTTGCTCTCTTAGTGCCTTAAAACCAGTAGATGATGTCTACCAGGTAATGACAGGTTTACTATCAAGCTAATGGAGTTTCAAGGCCCCACATTTGCGTGAGCCTCTTCCAAGGACCTGGGAGGGCAATGTATTTCCATAACCATATGTTTTTGAAAAATTTGCATAATATGACATTTTTACTGCAACTGGGTAAAACTTCTGGCTCTATCTGTTCTTCCCACACCCCCACTCACAGGTGGCAATGGAGTGAATAAAGGCAATTTTAACATCTGGCCAAGATGATGCTGAGTTCAAGAATTATTCAGTTTGAGTTTAGTGGGATATTTTTATGTGATTTACAGTTACTTCTGTGTGTAGCTGGGTTAATACCACCATGGTATAGGAATATCTTTCAAGAATATTCCAACTGCTCACATGTCATGACCTAGGGTACAAGGCAAGAAGTAATGTCACAATATGAATTTATCTGTGGGCTCTAACACCAGAAGTATGTGAATAGCAGAAGAAATGCAAGGTTTAAATGTACAGAACTGAATTGGGGAGGCTAATTCTAATCATTAGATGTATAAACCTCTACACAGAGATTTCAGTGCTCACCCATGCCTAGAAATATGGAAATTTTTTCCTATCCAAAATGTACTTAATAGTGTTGCATAACTAATTATCCAAACACCATATGTTTTGGCTATTTGATAAGAATCACAGGAAACAGAAATATATCAGAATTTCTTAGTTTGAAAGGCACAAACCCATAACAATGAGTACAGTTGGGCATTAAATTGTGTGCTTTGTGTGTCCCAACATGTTGATGTGTCAGGTGCATTTTGTCCTCATGACAAGTACCAAGGTTACCAATGAAACAGCACACCTAATTGCCTTAACAGCTTGAAGAAATGAGTGTACCAGTGACAAAATGTTTGCATAAAATTCATCAACAAGTCAGAGAATGTGGTATAAGACTAATTTGATTATTAAAGTTTGTAGCTTACTATAATGTATTTACAAATTTAAAATGAATTTAATTATTCATATAATTTCAATCTCAGGGTACTTTTCCCTTTTTTTCAGAATTGTTGACTATATCATAATTCAAATATAACAGGAAGGAATTTTCCAGCACAAGCCATAACTGAGACAAAGAGAAATGAATACAGTTTCAAAATATTTAAATTTGCATATCAAAATCCAAGCAGAAACTATTACCAATAACTAATTTTCAAATCAAAGGAAATTAATAGTACTAATACATTACCAATAACAATAGTAATAATAATAAATTTTGACCCACCAAATTGAAAAATTCTGATTTATCTTTCTAGCCTTCTAAAAAATATTACAAATTCATTCTGTTTTTATATGAAGGAACAAACAGAAGCATCTAGCAAAAAAAAAGTTTTAAAATTACATTGTTATTTTTCTAGATTTTAAAATCGTGTATTGTCAGCTTTTTTATAATTGTAATTTGTTTTGACTTCTTTGTTCAGTCTAAATAAATTTCTTCTTTTGTACTTGATTTGGAGTTTGTAATAGTCTATTCATTTTGTTAAAGACACCTCCCCAAATTGAATAAATTTCATGTCCCACAAGCCCTGATTTGTCACTGTCCCATCTGTGGAGTCATCCCAGCCCAAGTTCTTCAGGCTGCACTGGCTGGGGCTAGACGTTCACCAAAGGCCAAGCCGCTCCTTTGAGCAGACTTAGGATAAGGCTGCTCCCCATGTCTCCCTTCTGAAACTAGCTTTGGGACTCAGTGGCTCTCTTAGTATCCTGGCTGTAACAAAAAAAAAAAATACCACACAATGGGTTGGCTTAACAACAGGAATTTACTGGCTCACAGATTTGAGGGCAGGGAAAGTCCAAAATCAAGGTGTCAGCAAGGCTATGCTTTCTCCCCAGGGCTGTGCTGTTCTGGGGCTGGCTGCCTGTGACCCTTGCTTCATTCATCCTTGGCTCTTCTGTCACATGACAATGCACATGGCGATGACTCTTCCTTTCTCTTTTACGCTCCATTGACTCCCAGCTCATCCTCCCAGGTGGCTTTCTCCTTGTGGCTTTCTCTATAAGCCCTCCAGTGATAGGATTAAGATCCACCCTGGTTCAGCTGGCCACACATTAACTAAAAATAACATCTTCAAAAGGTTCTATTTACAATGGGTTCACACCAACAGGAATGGATTAAGATGTTTTTCTGGGGTACATAATTCAACTTACCACAGTGGACCAAAAGTATTCCCTGAGTCCCTATGTACACCTTTGATTTAGAGGGCCTACAGCCTCCCTGTTCTGGTGCAGAACAATTCTTAGGACTGGGCTTGGCTTCAGTTCAGCTGGACCATCCTATAGATCAGACCTGAGCCTCCTGACAACTGATTATTCTCAAGAAGCTCTTCATGGTGAGAAGCCCTCTGAGTTCTGTGACTAGACTGACTGTCTACATTCACACAAGACCCACATTTGCTCCTGTATACGTCTCTCCCAGTCCTTACTCGTGTCCACCCCCTCCTGCCTTCTTTTTCTTCCCCCTGGACCCTGTGTTTACCCAGCATGGCCTAGGCTCCACATCGAGTATCATTCTCTAGTTGAAACAGCATACCACCTTAAGGGGGACTTGGAGGGACTCTATAGAGATACTGTGTCAAATGCTGAAGGCAGAGGAGATTCAAAACCACTGAGATGTTTAGAAGTTAGTCACAGAATACTTATTCTAGTGAATGAATCATAATTTTTTTACAAGGTTTTGAAACAGTGGTAAAGTATAGAGAGTCAGAAAAGTAGTGGGTGTTACTGAAGTTTGAAATAAGACTGTCAAAGTCCTATTTAGCTCTAAGCCTGACTGGCTTGGAGACTATAATGAGAACTTTAAAATAGTAATAATACATAAAATAACAATAATAAAAAGAATAAAGCACATACTGATGTAGAACCTTGAAACCATGAGAGCTTCAGGTTTAGTTGCAGGAACAATTCAGTGAAGAGATAAAATATATCTAATAATTGCCCTTCTGCCGTTCCCTAATTTCAGGAGTAGAAGGTCAATATATCATCTAGCCCAAAGGTGAACGGCACATAGTAGTTATTAAAGCTTTCTGAATAGACTATGATTTCTGATGACCACTTAATTGACACTCTCTTGGTAGTCACTGGGGGAGGTTTACAACTTGTCACATTTGCTAGATAAAACATGCATTCTCTAAATCATAGAGGATCTTTCCAACTCAAGGTCTTCGGTCAATCCAGTGAATTAGCAAATTAAATGAGTGGAAGTTGGGAGTCCAGCATGGCCCTGAAAGAAACAGAAGCTCCCTGCTTGCAGCATTTTTAAATATACTCTACTCCATTCCTTTTTCTAGGAAAAGCAAAGAGGAGAGAAAAATAAAATCAGAGGACGATCTGTGTGGTAGGGGACAGTCTGATGGCAGCCTGCTGCCCTTCACTGTGATCCAAAAATAAACCCTGTGCTCAGGGCTCCTAGGATGGGATGATAAATGTAGGCTGACACCCTTTCCAGGGGTGCCTGGATATAAACCTTATATGCTAAGAGATAGTGGCCTGCCAGCATGTTCCTTTCCATTTGGCCTGAGTAAATGAACATCCACTAGACTGCTTGGCTAGGTATGTGCATTTTATGGCACCCAGACCAACCCTGCTGCTTTGTCTGTTCCTGGCAGTAAGGGAGTGAAGTCACTCACAGACAGCACACAAGAGGGGGTACATGTAGACCATCTCTGAGCACTAGCTGCAAAGCGAGACCCACTGGCCATGGGGGGACTGATGCCCACTAGTGAAGTTGACCTTGCTCCATATCTTCCCTATGAGAGTAAACATTGTTCCATCCAGTGCCTGTGTGAGTCCTCCTTTTGGTGACAACACCAACACCTGCAAACCATGGTTGCTGTCCTCCATGAGGTGGGAACCCTTCCCTGGAGGTAGGAACAGCTCTCTCTCTTTTCCCAACATCTCCAAACCCTTTTTTTGTGACTACTTTCCATTCTCTCTGCTATGGCCCTGACAATGTCATTCTTTAGTTCTTGTCATGTGGCTGCCTGGCTGCTCCGCATCCTGCCTCTCCAAATAGACCACAAGTCCCCTTGGGCAAGAGTGCAGCCTGGTTTTCCCTTGAATTAGTACCAGGACCTCTTCACAGAAGTCACTTGACAAATATTGTTGATGTAATTTTTAGACTTTCCAGGGCTTGTATGTATTGTCAGCCCACAATTATTTCTCCCTGATTATTAAATAAGTACTTATTGGGCATTCATTATATGTAAGATACTAGCTGAGATACTATAACTACCCATTTACCACTATTGTCTTCTCTCAGCCCCAGAAAGAAAGGAGCTTCTTTAAATTGATTACTCAATATTTATCATAGTTCTGCACATAGCAGGTGCTCAGAAATATCACTTGAATGAATGATTTAATTTTATTTCTATTAGGCAGTGAACTCCTTTACTTGTTGAATAAATGCACTTTGCTGATTACAAAAGTAATAAATGGTAAATATTGAAAAGCATAAAAAAGCAATTGATATGATTTGAGAATCTTTTTTTTTCTCATAATTTCCCAATAAATGTGTGTGTGTCTACTTAGCATTTATTTAACTATTTAAATTAAAATTGTGTTTTACTGTAGATACATTTTGGGTGTTTTGGAATGTTTATCATTGAATATTCTGGGTGTTTTTCAATCAAATATTATTCAAAAATGTTATTTTTGAATAAATTTAGGTTGAAAATTTTAAAGTGTTGTACCAAACTTCATTATAGGGATGTATCATAATTTAGTTATGCCGTCACTCTCAAAAGATATTGTTATTTCCAGACTTTGCCTTTACATATACTACTGTGATAATGATCCTTATGTGTGTGTGTAGCTGAGTCAGTGGGTACAATTAGGTTAGCATAAACTACTAACCAAACATTGATGTGAAGTATAATTTTAAGAAAGACTGAGCTTTGTTGGGGCATGGGAATGGTCTGCAGATAAATCCAAAGCTAGGACCTTGCTAACTTGAAAGCACAGCTGTATATTCATGGTAACCAGCAAATTCAGAAACAGAGAGGGCAAATCTGAAAGGGCCACATCAGTATTCCTGTCACAAAAGCAAGACTGGAACAAAAATAATAGCTAGAAAACCAAGCCTGCACACAGACTAAATGAGTCACCCTCGCATGAAAAGAGGTGCTTGGGTGGGCTCCGAACGGAACTCCACTTGATGCCTGGCCGCTGCCCTGGTGGCCATATTCAGCCCAGGCACTGAGCGCATGGAAGTTTCTGTCCTTTTTAGTACCTTTAAGATACCAAAGTAAGAAACGTTCAAATAAGACACGACCACCGTTATTCTTTAGGGGCTCCCAGCACTTTGCACATAATAAATAAATATCAGTAAATATGGGCTTAATGACTCAATGACAACGGCTCTTAGCTGACACCTGACTACCTAAGTCTGACAGATAAGGAATAAGATGGCAGTAGAACAAATGGCAGTGGAATCACAGAGGGGAGAAGGATTAATTTAATTAATATTTATGTACTATCCCTTGTCTTCCCCTTTCCTACTCATCAGAGGACTGTCTATCCTCCATTTCACCCAGGTATTGCTTTAGTCTCTGAATGCCCAGAGGGAGGAAGAGGCAGTGAAACCCCCGGCCAATCCTGCCTGCCCATTGTGAGCCTCAATGCAGAAGCTTTATTAGAGAAAGGAATTGAAAGGAATCATTAAAGTGAGTTTCAGGGATTACTCTTGGATTTCATTTATCCCGCTTGCTCTTTTTCCCCACAGGCAAGAATAATGAGTTGCTTGCATTTTTATTCTCAGAAATTCAATGAAACTCTGAACTCTAAGAATAAAATATATTCCCTTAGAATTAGAAGAATATATAAGATAAATTGTCCAAAGAATCTCCCCAAAGTTAAATTTTTGAGGCAAGCTTGATTTATCTTAACACAGTGGAACATTATAGTTGCATAAAATATTCATATGATTAGAGAGAAAATTGTCTTGAACTTGGAGTACTTTAGACTTTGAGGAGAAAGTCTTGAAAAATTATATTATGAAAATGTTTCTCTCTTAGAGATTTGAAATCCACATAAAATTTTAAAAGAGATACACTTTTTACACTTTCTAGAGGATGTTTTCAATTGCATAGACATTTTTAAACTGCACAACAAGTGCTCTAAGGAGCTAGGAGTAAACTATTTTCTTTCAAAGGCTAACAACCAGCATTATGGTTACCATAATGTTTTAACATGAAGTTGACAATGAAAGCTTTTTTTTTCTCGGCTGCCTCACAAATGTGTTCATGTAAAAATCTTTCTAAAAAGGCATATAATTAAATTACAGTTATGTATCACCTTTAAATTTTAAAGGAAAAACCATGGAAAGAGCACTTTCCCATAAGGTCTACTTAATCAAATACACCTGGCACTTAGTAGGTGTTCAATAAACACTTAGTGAATTAATAATCTTTTCTATTTGTTCATGAGCCATTTGTTTAATATCCTAGAATTTTTTAGAAATATTTATAAATTTTACAAAATATTTATAAATGTTTACTATCCTAGAATTTTTTAGAAATATTTATAAATTTACAGCTACTGAAAAGTAATAATATTTATCACTCCCACATTATAGCACATATATTAGAATATACTGATAATGTTTTCCCAATGTTTTATCTGAGGTAAAGTCATCTTGTAGAGGGTTAATTTATTACTTCAATAATGGATGGATGCTAATATTCTCAGTGTCCTGATTTTATGATAATCAGGGTAGGCTAAGCATTCGCTATGTTAGAAACCATGCATGTGTCCCCAGTCCTAGTTTTTCTCCCTAGGTCTGGTTTTCAGAATGCTGGTGATAAACTAAGTCTGATTTATTATATGACCATCCTGTATGGGAAAAGACTGTAACTTTGGATATCTTTGGTGAACTTTAAGAGATAAAGCAGGGGGACGGATGCGCCTTGGATGGTTGGGCATCCATCTCCCATGTGGAGGGACCTGGGTTTGATCCCCGGGACCTCCTGGTAAAAATAAAACAAAGAAAAATATAGAAGCCACTTGGGCCACCAGGCCCCATGTGCGGTTGAGCAGCCATTTCCCGCAAGCCACGCAGCAAGATGATGATGTAACAGGAGAATGACACAAGGGAGAGCCAAGATGAGACGCACTGAAAAACCAGGAACTAAGGTGGCGCTGGCGGTAGGATGCATCTCTCCCACATCAGAGTTTCTGAGGATCGAATCCCAGTGAAGACAGGAGGAGAAGGATGAGAAGAGAAGGCAGGAAACGGACACAGAGTTGCCCAGTGAATGGACACAGAAACAGCAAATAAAGGGGGTGGGGGTAAAAATGGATAAAAGTAAATAAATAAATCCTTAAAAAAATGTATAGGGGAGGAAAATTCGGACTATAGTTAGTAGTAATACTTTGATGATGCTCTTTCATGATTTGTTAACAAATGTTTCACAACAATGCAGGGTGTTTGTGGCGGGGGGGG
>JAQZBX010036838.1:0-24038 GCA_029593785.1 Cabassous unicinctus
AGGACTGAAAGGAAAAAGTTAATAAGAGTAATAATAAAAGAAAACAGAATAGACAAGATAGAAATCAACACCTATGAAGTTGCAGACTAATGATAACAGGTGGAATGTAAGAACCACAACAGAAAGCAGAAAGTATAAAGATAATGGAAGGAAAGGTGATAGTTTTGGTAGACTTGATCAATATACATAGAGAATGGGAAATCAAGGAAGGAGAAGCACAGCAAAGAAGAAACAAGCTAGCAGCACCTAATTAAAAGAAAAAATAGGGGGGCGGAGGATAGAGGAAAGAAAAGTAAGAAACAAACAAACAAACACACAAGCAAGCAGTCAAACAAAGCTAAGGAAGAACAGCATTCCTTCTTGCACCCTTGTGGGGCCTCTCAGCCTGCTTGTATTCATCAATCAATTACCCTCCCTGCAGGCTTCTATCTGCAGGTTTTGACAAGACTTTAGTGATTAAACGAAGTTAAAATTTTTTTAAGTTATCTTTTTTTGGAGAAATAAGGGGCCCAAAAGAAGGCCTTTTCTAGACCACCCCCTCTGCCGAGGGCACCTTAAAGTTGCTCATGGAAACTAATCAAACACTTCCCACTGCTTGGCCTCCCAAGGGGAGCTGAAACTCTGATACTTGTCAGTGCAGAATGATAAAATTGCCTGACTCCGCCCCCTCCCAAGCCAAGCCTCCTATTAGAGGGTGGTTAGATAAATCAGGCTTCCTCAGCAGATTTGCCTCTCCCCTCAGCCTGGGCCAATTCAAGCTTGTTGTTTTGCTCCCCAAACCTGCAACGGGTCCAGACAGCCAAACCCACAGAAAGGAAACACCCCTCCACCCTCTGCCAGAACCCTCCCACTTTCAGAGAATGCTCCTTCTCACCAGATTGCCATTGGGAGTCGGGGGTCGTCCTAGTCCTTTGCCCTGAGGATGGGGTTAAGACAGCTGGGGAAAAACTCAGGATTTTATCTTGAGCCATCCACCTCACTGTCCAGCTCCCTCCAGATTGATATCCCTAAGCTTCTCACTCCATGGGCCCCCAGAACATACCACTTGGGCAGGATCCTGTCCCCAACCAGCTGTCCTCTGCAAGGGAGATTGTGTGTGCCCACCTAATCTGACACCATCTTGCCTCTTCTCCACCATGCAGTTTTGGGAACTGTAGCTTTGTAGTATGTTTTAAAGTCAGGTGTTGTGATACCTCCAGTTTCATTTTTCTATGTCAATATGTCTTTGGCTATTCAGGGCACCTTGCCCTTCCAAGTAAATTTCAGAGTTAGCTTTTCCAATTCTGCAAAAAATTGTGGAGTAATTTTTATTGGGATTGCATGAACTCTATAAATAAATTTGGGTAGGATAGACATCTTAATGCTGTTTAGTCTTCCTATCCACGAGCATATAATATTCTTCCATTTATTGAGGTCTTCTTTGAATTCTTTTAACAGAGTAGTGCAGTTTTCTGTTTGCAAGTCATTTACATCTTTAGTCAAATTTATTTCTAGGTTTCTGATTCTTGTAGTTGCTTTTGTAATTGAGATTTCTTTCTTGATATCCCCCTCAGATTGCTCATTATTGGTGTACAGAAATGTTGCTGATTTTTGCACATTAAACTTGTGCCACTTTACTGAACTCATTTGTAAGGTCATTGATTTCCTCATTTGCACATTAATCTTACTGAACTATACTGAACTCATTTACAAACTCCTTTATAGATTTTTCAGGGCTTTTGAGGTATAGGATTATGTAATCTGAAAATAGTGAATTTTTAACATCTTCCTTTCCGATTTGTATGCCTTTTATATCTTTTTCTTGCCTAAGTGCTCCAGCAAGTACTTATAACACTATTTTAAATAACAACAGTGACCATGGAAATCCTTATCTTATTCTAGATCTTTGAAGGAAAGATTTTTTAAGATTTCACCATTGAATATGATGTTAGCTGTAGGTTTTTCATATATACACTTTATCATGTTGAGGAAGTTTCCTTCTATTCCTATTTTTTGAAGTGTTTCCAAGAAAGTGTGCTGTATATTGCCAAAAGATTTTTCTGCATGTATAGAGATTAACATGTGGTTTTTAAAAACTGTTTATGTGGTGTATTACATTGATTGATTTTCTTATGTTGAACCATCCTTGCACATCAGGGATAAAACCAACTGGGTCATGGTTCATAAGTCATTTGATGGTTGTTGAATATAATTAGCAAGTACTTTCTTGAGGATTTTAGCATGAAGGTTCATGAAAGATATTGGTCTGCAGTTTTCTTTTCTCATGTCATCTTTGTTTGCCTTTGATATTAGGGTGATGTTGGCAACATAGAATGAGTCAGGCAGTGTTCCCTCCACTTCTATTTTTTGGAAGTTTTTCAATAGGATTGGTGTTCGTTCTTTCCAGAATGTTTGGTAAAATTCACCTGTGAAGCCATCTGGTCCTGGGCTCTTCTCATTTGGTAGATTTTTGATGACTAATTCAATCTTGTTACCTGTGGTTGGTCTGTTGAATTCATTGATTTCTTCTTTCATCAATGTAGGCTGCTTGTATGTTTCTAGGAATTTGTCCATTTCCTCTTAATTATTCATCTTGTTGACATACGATTTTTCAAAATTTCCTTTTATGTTGCACTTTGTTTCTATGGTATCAGTGGTGATATCTCCTTCATCATTTCTTATTTTATGTATTTGCAACTTCTCTCTTTATTTGTTTGTTTGTTTAGCTAAGGGTTTGTCAATTTTATTAATCTTCTCAAACAGCCAGCTTCTGGTTTTGTTTATTTTTTTCTAGTGCTTTCTTAATTTCAATTTCATTTAGCTCTCCTCCAATCTTTGTTAATTCCTTCTTTCTACTTCCTTTGAGTTTAGTTAGTTTTTCTTTTTCTAATTCCTCCAGGTGTGCTGTTAGGTATTTGATTTTAGCTCTTTTTTTAATATAAGCATTTATTGTTATGAATTTCCCTCTCAGCACAGCATTTGCTGCATCCCATAGGTTCTGATAAGTTGTATTGTCATTTTCATTCATTTCAAGGTAGTTACTGATTTATTTTGCAATTTCCTCCTTGACTCACTGATTGTCAAAGAGTGTGCTTTTTTAACTTCCATATATTTGTGCCTAATCTGGTTCTCTGGCCTTTACAGATTTCCAGCCTCATTCCATTGTTTTCAGAGAAATAACTTTGTATAATTTCAATCTTTCTGAATTCATGAGAGTCCTTCTGTGTCCTAGCATATGGTCTATCCTGAAGAATAATCCATGTGAACTGGAGAACAATGTATATCACACTCTATTTGGTGTAATGTTCTGTATATGTCACTTAGGTCCAGATCCTCTAATGTATTACTCAAAGTCTTTGTTTCTTTATTGATTCTCTGTTGAGTTGTTCTGTATTATGGTGATAATGGTGTATTACAGTCCCCCACTATAATTGTAGAGGCATCTATTTATCTGCATTGTTTTTTCAATGTTTCCTTAATGTATTTTGAGGTGCTCTTGTTAGATGAGTAATTGTTTTTGATTGTTCTTTCTTCTTGAGAGATCACCCATTTTAAAAATATATAGTGGACTTCTTTGTCTCATACCATAGTTTTGCATTTGAAGTCTATTTTCTCTGATATTAGTATAGCTTCTTCTGACTTTTTTTGGTTATTGTTTGCATGTAAAATTATTTTCCAACCATTCACTTTCAGCTTCCTTGCATCCCTGGGTCTAAGGTGAGTTTATTGCAGACAGCATATAGATGAGTCATATTTCTTTATCCATTCTACCAATCTGTGTCTCTAAGTTGGAGCATTTAATCCATTAATATTCAGTTTTATTACTGTCAAAGGGCTACTTTCACTACCCATATCATCAACCATATCATCTTTAGTTTTATGTATGCCATATGTTGTTTTTATTTTTTTGAAAATCCTTTTTAGTTACTCTTACACTCGCTTCCAAATATCTTTCTTCTGTTTTTCCTTTCAACCTTCAGAACTCCCTTTAGTATATCTTGAAGGGCAGGCTTTTGATGAAAACTCTTAATTTTTGTTTATTTATGAATATTTTAATCTATTCCTCATTTTTGAATGCCCGCTTTCCTGGATAGAACATTCTTGACTGGGAGTTTTTTTTTCTTTTTCTTTTATCCCCTTAACTATGTCATACCATTGCCTTCCTGCCTCCATGGTTTCAGATGAGAAATCAGCACTTAATTTTTTTCATACCTCCCTTGTTTGTGATGGATCTCTTTTCTCATGCTGCTTTCAGTATTCTCTTTGTCTTGAGCATTTATCAAATTGACAAGTATATGTCTTAGGGTAGGCCTTTTAGAATTTATACAGTTTGGGGTATGCTTCAATTCCTGGGCATGTAGGCCATGCTTCTGAATAAAGTTGGGAAATTTTCAGCCATTATTTCCTGTAACACACCTTCTGCCCCCTTTCTCTTCTCTTCTCCTTCTGGGATGCCTATAATGCATATCTTTGTGCATTTCAGATTGTCATTCAAGTCCCCATGTCCCTGATGGATTTTTTAAAATCTTTTTATCTATGTTTTACTATCTGTCTATTTTCAGATATACTGATTTCTATGTCACTAATTCTTTCCTCTGCCTGTTCAAATCTACCTTTATGTTCTTCCACTGTATTTTTCATTTCTTGCATTGTGCCATTCATCATCATCATATCTGTTATCTTTTTAGGTATGTTTTCAATTTCTTCAGCATATCCCCCCAGTGTCTTCTTCTTTTTAAAGATTTATTGATTTATTTATCCTACCCTTGTCTGCTCTCTGTGTCCATTCACTGTGTGTTCTTCTGTGCCTGCTTGTCTTCTCTTTAGGTGGCACCAGGAACCGATTCTGCAACCTTCTGGAGTGGGAAAGAGGTTCTCAATATCTTGCACCACCTCAGCTCCCTGGTCTTTTGTGTCTCTTATTGTCTGTCTTCTGTGTGTCTTTTTGTTGTGTCATCTTGCTGTGCCAGCTCTCTGTGTGGGCCAGCACACCATGTGGGCCAGCACTCCTTAGTGGCCGAAAACTCCTATGTGGGCAGGCACTCCTTCATAGGCCAACACTCTGCATCAGTCAGCACTCCATGCGGGCCATCTCACCACATGGGCCAGCTTGCCTTCACCAGGAGGCCCCAGGAATCAAACCCTGGACTTCCTATATGGCAGACAGAAGCCCAATCACTTGAACCACATCGCCTTCTTTCTCCCAGTGTCTTATTATTATCCTTAATAATAAGGTCCCTGCCTCCTCTCCATTTTTTTTGTGAGAGGGTCAGACTCTGCCTAACTACTTCAGAGCCAATTTCTTTGAATTCTCAGAATTTTTTAAAGGATTTTTTCAGGCTGAAACAATATCACTCTGCAGTTTTTTAAAATCTACATTTATTCAATATCCCTGTTTAAAGTCAGTTTCTATCTTCTGCCAAGCACAGATGTTTGTCACTCACATTTGCTTTTTGAGCTCCACATATTAACCATATTTTCAGCTATTTTGTCAACTAAACTTCTCTTACTCATTGGTAAATATTTCAGAGAAAAATAAATAAAATGAGTCCATTACTAAAATCTTTAACCACAAAAACACTATCACCTCATGCACACTTTCATACACACATACACTCACATACTCATAGTCTCCTACATGTAATAGAAAAAGTTATCTAGATAGCTAGCTAGCAAGATAGATAGATACAATAAATGTATTCCAATGATAAAGTAATTGCAGTTGGCCTTATACATTTGTGATTGTTCGATCAACATGAAAATGAAATTAAATGTTATTGATCCACAGTAATATAAACATTTTCTAAAATCAGCAATACAAAATAAAGAAGTAGAAAATTGGGGAAAACTGAAATACATAAATAATTATTACATATCAGTTTCCATGTGCATATAAAACTAAGATTATGTATAATTTAATAGATAAAATTAATATGATAAAATATATGATAGCAATAATGGCAAATACATTGCAAATAAAATAATTATTATACTTGTCCTTAGTTTTTATATACTGAATACATACTTCTGAATATTTGGCAATTCACAATTGCCAAAAGATGGGAACAACCCAAGTGTCCATTAACTGGTGAATGGATAAACAAAATGTGGTATATACATATGATAGAGTATTATGCTGCAGTAAGAAGAAATGAAATTGGGACACATATAATAACATGGATGAATCTTGAAGGCATTATGCTAAGTGCAATAAGCCAGACACAAAAGGACAGATATTGCATGTCTCACTAATACGAACTACATACAAAGAACAAATAACTGGAGTTAAAACTCAGAGTATAATTTATTAGGAGATAAGAGGAAGGCTCTGAAGGAAGACTAATGCTTTGTATGTAGAAGTTTTAATTAGTTTGACTGTAAATGTGTGGAAAATGATATAGTTGATGGTAACACATTATAGTGAGTAGCAGCCAGTTTATAAATGTGATTGAGGCTGAACAGGGTAGTCTAAGGATGTAAACATCAATTGAAAAAATCTAAAGAATAATCTAGGGACTGAATAACACAGTGAACCCAGAGGTTAATATTAGTTGTGGTTAATAGTACAAATGCAAGAATGTCTTTCTGTGAACTAGAATGGATGTACAACACTATTGCAAGTTGGTGGGAATATGGAGAAACATGAGAAAGATACAATTAACATAATCTATGAACTATAGTTAACAACAAAACTGTAACATTTTTGCATCAATGCCAAAGATGTACTGTTTTAATAATAGGAGGATATAGAAAAAATATGCTAAATGTATGCTAAGGACCATTGTTCCACACAGTATGGTATGTTGGTGAAGGGGTGTTGTATGGGAATTCTACATATATGCATAATTGTTTTGTAAGTTCGCAACTTCTGTAATAAATATATATTTTAAAAAACATTCTCATATAGTTTAGAAATCAATTAGAGTATGATTTTTCCAATTTTTAAAATTTAAAACATTGTTTATTATTATTTTTGCTTAAAGGATAATGATAAGGAAAATGTCTAATGTGTTACATTTTAAAGACAAGTTTGGATTCATTCTATGGATTTTGTTATTTAGAATTCTCCTTTTTAATTCTTGAAAGTGCCCTCATATGAAGTTTTCTTTCATCCATTTAATAATCATTAAAAGTCTTCTTATAATATACAGAGATAATACCATATTTATTTTTAAATGTTCCTTTATTTTGATTTATACTACTCTTGTTTCATGAGAGAAAAATAAATGTATGGTAAATATGAAAGAATTATTCAGTAAACACATATATCCATTGATTTAGTTCACAATGTTCTTTCAGCATTATGCTTTATTTGTTTTGTCATGTATATATTTACCCAACATATCTTCAAGTTTCATCCATGTTGCCAGAAATATCAGAACTTCATTCTTTTTTATGACTGAACAATATTCCATTGTGTGTACAAACCACATTTTGTTTATCCTTTCCTTGGTTGAAGGATACTTGCATTGCTTCCATCTTTTAGCAGTTGTAAATAATGCCACTAGGAATATCAGCATACAAATATCTGAGTCCTTGCTTTCAATTCTTTTGTTTATGTACCTCAAGTTGGGACTGCCCTAATTTTTGAGGAAGTGCCCAACTTCTTACACAGCAGGTGCACCATTTTACATTCCTACAATCAATGAGCAACTGTTCCTATTTCTTCACATCTTCTCAATTGTAATTTTCAGTTTTTTTGTAATAGTGGGCAATCTCATGGGTGTGAAATTGTATCTAATTGTGTTTTTTATTTCCATTACTATAATGGCTAATGACATTGAGCATTTCTTTATGAGTTTTTGCCATTTGTGCAGTGTATTAGTCAGCCAAAGGGGTGCTAATGTGAAATACCAAAAATGGGCTGGTCTTTATAAAGGGTATTTATTTGGAGTAGAAGTCCACAGTTACCAGACCATAAAGCGTACGTTTCTTCTCTCACCAAAGTCCATTGCCATGTGTTGGAGCAAGACAGCTGCCAAAGTTTGCCATGGTTCAGGCTTCTTGGGTTCCTCTCTTCCCTGGGCTGCATTTCTCTCTGGGCTTAACTCCTTTGGTTCCTTCACAAGGTCAGCTGTAGATTATCAGGTGAACAGCTCACTTCTCTTCTCCTGGGGCCTTCTCTCCAACATCAAAACTCCAACATCAAAACTGCTTCTCAAAAACTGCTGCCTCTGTCCTTTGCTTTGCCTTTTATATTCATTTCCCCACCCAACAAAGGGGGTGGGGCTCAATGCCCTACTTACGTGGCCCAGTGAACACCCTAATCATAACTTAATCATGCCCAGATTAACAGATCAGTTTATAAGCATGATCCAATTTTATTTTTGGAATTCATAATTACATCAAACTGCCCAGCTGCAACACATAGTATCTTTGGAGAAATGAATATTAAATACTGTATTATTTTCATGGGCTGCTCAAGCAAATACCATGTGAAGTGTTGTTTTAAACAATGGATATTTAATGGCTACTAGTTTTAAGGTAGAAGTTCAAATCAAGACCAAGTCAAGCCCACATTAAGGTGATACTTTATTCATGAAGAATAATATTCTGGGGCTGGCTGCTGGTTATCCTTTTTCCTTGGTTACCCTATCAAATGGCCTCACACATGGAAATTTCTCATGGTCGCAATATTCTCTTCAGGGTTCCACTGACTTTAAGTTTCTGAATACTCTTTTTGTGACTTTTTCTCAATCTTTCCAAACACCACTATGCTTTTAATGGAAATGAGTAATAAGATTAAGACCCATACTCATTGAGTTGGACCAGATCTTAACTGTAAAAAAATCAACAAAAGGTCCTGCTTACCATGGGTTAACATGCACAGGAATGGATTAAGAACATATTTTTTTCAGGGATACATAGCCCAAAATCACCTCAATGTCTTTTGCACAATTTTAAATTTTTGTTTTTGAGTTGCAGGTTTCTTTATGTATTTTGCATAGTATAGCATTATTGAATATGTGGTTTCCATATATTTTCTCCCTTTTGCCTTTTCTCATGATGAAGTCCTTCAATGCACACAAGTTTATAATTTTGATGAGGCCTCAATTATCTATTTTTTTTCTGGTTGCTCATACTTTCCACATAAAATCTGAAAAAACAAAACAAAACAAAAAACTTTGCCTAACAAAAGATCCTAAAGTTACTTCCTTGTTTTTTCTAATTGGAGTTTTATATTTATGGTTCTTGTATTTAGGTCCTTGATCCATTATGACTTGATTTTTGTGTATGGTATGAGGTGGGGTAGGGATGCATCATCATTATTTGCATATCAACATCTAGAATTGCCAGCACCCACTCCAATTGTTTGAGAGAATATTCTTCCCCAAATGAGTGAACTTCTTACTCTTGTCAAATATCAATTAGCTGTAAATGTGAGGATTGATTTCTTAGTTCTTTATTCAATTCTTTTGCTCTATATAGCTGTCTTTATGACAATACAAAGCAGTTTTAATTACAGTGGCTTTGAAATAAATTTTAAGGTCAGAATGTGTGAGCCCACAAATTCTTTGTTCTTCTTTTTCAAGATGGCTTCATCTATTTGGATCTTAACTTTCAACATAAAATTGATGATTTGCTTTTATATTTCTTTTTTTAAAAAACAATTTATTGAAGTATATCAATGATACATGAACATCCATAAACTTTAAGTGTTCAGTAAACATCGTGAACTTACAAAACAAACATGCATAACATCATACAGTGCTCCCAAACATCATCCCCCAACAAACACCCTGCATTGCTGTGAAACATTTGTTAACAAATCATGAAAGAGCATCATCAAAGTATTACTACTAACTATAGTCCGTATCTTCCTCTCCTATACATTTTTAAGGAAGTATTTATTTCTTTATTTATTTACTTTTATCCATTTTTACACCTGCCTCCCTTGTTTTTGCTGTTTCTGTGTCCATTCGCTGGGCGACTCTGTGTCCATTTCCTGCCCTCTCTTCTCATCCTCCTCCTGTCTTCACTGGGATTTGATCCTCGTCACCTATGATGTGGGAGAGAGCCATCCTACTGCCTGCCCCACCTAAGTTCCTGGTCTTGGCTTTCCCTTGTATCAATTTCTTGTTACATCATCATCTTGCTGGCAGCACACCTGCACATGGGTCTGGCAGCTCACCTGCTTGCAGTGCCTGGCAGTGCACCCACAGATGGGGCCTGGCAGTGCACCAATGGACAGGGCCTGGTGGCTCACCCACTCATGGGGCCTGGCGGCTCACCCACACCTAGGGCCTGGTGGTGCACCCACAGACAGGGCCTGGTGGCTTTCCTGCCTGTAAGGCCTGGTGGCTAACCTGCACATGGGGTCTAGTGGCCCACACACCTTCTATGTTTTTCTTTTTTTTATTTTTACAAGGAGGTCCCAGGAATCGAACCCAGGTCCCTCCATATGGGAGATGGACGCCCAACCAACCGAGCCACATCCATCCTCGTTATATCTCTTAAGGTTGACCAAAGATACCCAAAGTTACAGTCTTCTCCCATATAGGATGGTCATATAATTAATCATGCTTAGTTTATCACCAGCATTCCAAAAACCAGAATTAAGGAGAAAAGCTAGGTCTGGAAAAACTTGCATGGTTTCTAGTATAGCGAATGTTTAGCCTACCCTGATTATCACAAAATCAGGACAATGAGAATATTCACATGGCTTTTACATTTCTGCCAGAATTCTGTTAGAATTTTAGTTGTGATTGTATTGAATCTGTAAATCACTTTGGGTGGAATTGAAAAGTTAACAATATTTAGGCTTCCAATATATGAACTTAGAAAGTCCACCCATTTATTGTTGTATTCTATGGTTTTGCTTAGCAAAGATTCATAGTTTTCTGTCTACAATTCCTTTCATACTTGGTTAGATTTATTCCTAGATATTTGATTCATTTATATGACATTTTATATGGCTTTTTTTCTTGATATTCTCTACAGATTGTTCAATACTAATGATTGGAAAACATTACTAAATTTTACAAGTTGATGTTGTACCCTAATATTTTGCTGAATTTATATATTTATTTTAGTGGCCTTGTTGTGGATTGTTCAAGATTTCAGTTTTATAGTATCGTGTCATTTGGAAGTAGAAAAAATTTTACTTCTTTCTTTCTTTCCATTTGGATTAATTTTATTTATTTTTGTTGTCTAATTGCTCTGACAAGAACTTCAAGTGCAATGGTAATGATGGTAGGGCAGTGGTCATCCTTGTCTTGTTCTTGATCTTACAGGGAAGGCATTTGGTCTTTAAGTATTGAGCCTGAAGTTAGCAGTAATTAGCATGCTCTGTATCATGTTGAGAAAATTTCCTTCCATTTGTAGTTTTCTAATTATTTTAATAAAGAAGGGTGTTGGATTTTGACAAATACCTTTTCTAAGTTGATATATGGTTGTATATGTGTATGTGTGTGGGTGTGGGTGTGTGTTTTCCTTCATTCTGCTAGGTGGTATATTACTTAATTTTCTTATGTTGAACTCTCCTCAAATACTGAGATAAATCCCAGTTATCATGGTATATCATTATTTTAATGTTATGTTGTACTTGGCTTGCTAGTATTTTGTTGAGGATTTATATAGCTAAAAACGTATTCGTCTGTAATTTCCTTTACTGGTGGTTTATTTAACTTGTTTTGGTATGAGGGTGATGTTGGCCTTGAGAATGAGATTGGGAGTGTTCTATCCTCTTCATTTTCGGAAAAGTTTGAGCAGAATTAGTTTTCATTCTTCTTGGAATGGTTGGTAAAATACTCTGGTGAAGCTAAAATTTACAAATTCCTATTTGGAATGATGATCTGTTTTAGTAATGGATAGTTGTGATGACAGCACAATGTTGGGAACACAATTAACAGTACTTAAATATATATCTGAATATCAATAAAAGGGTAATGTTAGATTGTAAGCATTGTAACAAAATACAAAAATAAGAAATATCTCAGAAATACACTACACACACAGTGAAACCAGAGTTAAACCATGAAACTTAATTAATAGTAGAATTGTAAAAATGTGCTATCATCAATTATAACAAATGTTCCACAACAATAAAAGTTCTTGGTAGGATGGTGTTAGAGAAGCCTGTGTTTTAGGCATGATTGTTCTTTCAACCCATAATTTCTCTAATAAAGAAAACGAAACACAATGAGATGTCACTACACATTTACTATGATGACTAAAATAAAAAAAAGCAGTGAGAAAAATGCTTGTGAGTATGCAGAAAACCTGAATCACTCATACAATGCTGGTGAGAATGTACAATGATATAGCCCCTCTGGAAAACAGTTTAGTAATTCTTAGAAAAAGAAACATGAAAATACCATATGATCCAACAATTCATTCCTGGGAATTTATTCTAGAAAAATTTTGTCTACACTAAAACCTGTACACACATGTTTATAGCAGCTTTATTCATAACTCCAAATTGGTAGCCACCTCAATATCATTCAGTAGATGAATGGTTAAAATATGGTATATCCATACCTTGGACTACTATTCAGCAATAAAAAGGAAAAAACAACTATTGATAATGACAAAACCCTGGATGAATTCCCACAGAATTATTCTGCATTAATAAAAGCAACATGCCAGGAGTCTACATACTGTACAATTTCATTAACAATACTCTGGTGAAGGCATCTGTTCCTGGGCTTTTATTCATTGGCAGAGTTTTGATTACTGAATAATCACTTTACTAGTATTTGGATTATTGAGATTTTCTATTTTTTCTTGAGCCAGTAAAGGCAGTTTCTCTGTTTCTAGGAATTTGTTCATTCAGTTTAGGTTATTTAGTTGGTTGTTTATAATATTCTCTTTTAATAACTTTTTTTCTGTGGTTTCAGTAGTAATGATCCCACTTTAATTTATTATTTTAGTTATTTGTGTCCTCCTCTTTATTTCTTTTTCAGGCCATCTGCTTGCTTCTCAAAAGTGTTCTGCCATTTCTCCTGCTGGAGGAAGAATATGCATAATTCTTTCATTTGTCAAATAAATGTAATAATTTAAAAAATGGAGATTGAAATGAATGAGTTGGGGCTCTTTCATGTATACCTGCACAGAGCTATTGTGAATACACTATGTGCATCTTTAGTTCTAAGCAAAGAGGGATGCAAGTGTAGAGACTCATGGTTCTGATCTTCTGAATCTGGAAAGCTAGGCTGAACAAATAACACAATTCCTCATTGAAGTTTGCGTTGAAGTGGTGTAAGAGTCTATAGCTGAACTGTCCTATACGGCATTCACAAGCCACAAATAGCTGTTTATCACCATCTAAATTGAGATGTTCTGTGAATTTAAAGTATATACTGAGTGCAAAGACATAATAAGAAAAAGAATGTAAAGTATCTCACTGATAACTGTCTTAAAAGAAGTAAAACAAAATAGAGTTACTATGGCTAAGAGATTTAAAATGGCCTCAGGAGGTCTTAGCCAGATACCACAAACTGCCAAAATATGCAAATCCTCAAGCATGAATGTTCTCAAAACTCCAAGGACATCTGGACCATGAAATAAGCTACAAGATTAAAAACTCAGTTAACTATCTAATCTCAAGGACAATTGGAGTACCCCAAATATTTACCAACCACAAAGAACTTGTATGGAAATGCTAAGACACTGGTAAAGTATCCCAAGCTATTATATGATTAAGGAAAATGAAGAATACTCATTTCTTCTGCCAACAAACTGAAAATCTCAGTTGTGCCTACCTCTTCTGCAGTTGAGGGCCCAAGTGTCCCTAAGTGCACACACTGTGTGTGACATTGAGTTGGCTTTAGACCACACTTGCTCAATTAATAAAGCATTCAATCCCCCAAAACAAACTCTCACATATGCCCTTCATGGAGATTTGAGAATTTTAAAGGAAATTCCATAGAATTGGACTCACCCTTTCTCGAGGAGACTCTCTTCTGGCATCTAGCTGCTTCCTGAGAATCCTGAGTGAAAACAAATGACAAGGGGCTTTTATATAGAGGGTCCTTCATTTCTTCTTCTTTGGGTCAGAGTACACCTCTTTAATTCAATCATATTTTGATTTAATTGTGGCAGTAATTGAATATTTACCAATGACAAAAAGAAAACCATAAACAGTTTTACTCTACATTGTGATTAAATTTCAAAATGAATTGCAGTTTCAGAAATTTCATAATTGAGTGTTTATAAACCACAAGGGGATTGTCCCTGGTAAATATTCAGAAATGTGGTTTTTGTTTTTTTCTTGACTTTTAGTAAAAATTAGACCTGTATATTTATTTTTGTGTTTTACCTTGTTAAGATGGAAAACTTTCAGTCTTATTAATATTCACCATTTATTAACACAGGATATAGTCTCTTTTACTTTAGCTTAAGTATTTAGACTATAATGTTTCCCTATGATGGAAACAACACAGTAGCTAAGTAAACATGATATACTAAGATAATGGGGATGGAATTTGGCCATACTATATTGCCTTCCTGTGAAATATATTTCTCACTTTGATTTTATTACCAATAAATAATTAGAAAGAAGAAACCTTAGTGTCATATTGTTTTACTGCTCATTTACATGGAAAAGTGAAAAGAAGTCCCAAATCATTATTCTCGTTTTCAATTTTTTTGAGATGTAAAAGGTGAGAAGGTCAAAATGACCCTACACCAATTTTACATATTTTAAATATCTGTATTACAGAACCCTCTATGAAATTTGAGAGTTTTTTTGTTGTTAAATGTTTTTGGTCTTTATTATTCCAATATGTAGTCATTTTTTAATGTAGTCATTTTTAACAGTATTTCATTCATGAAGTAATAGTAATAGTTCATGAAGTAATAGTACATGAAGTAATAGCAACATACATATTTGGTTGTCTCACAGCAACCTCCGAGGTGTCACTATGTCAGTGATTACAAACGGACCTCCTTTCTTGTTCTGATCTAGGCATCCTACCTCTATTTCAATTATTTGCAATAAACTGGTTTATTGATCATTTTCTCTGATATTTCCTCCTTTTATGTAATCCCGGATCATCTGTGGGTCATCTAAAACACTTACATAACATAGTTTAAGAAAACAAAATTGATTGTATATCAAAAAAAAAAAAAAGAAAATGAAATTCTTCTGAATGACGATAAGGGATTGAGAAAGGGAAATATTGAGGTTCTTTTACAAATTATTTGTAATTTCATATCACAGTTGTAAAGTTCATGGATCATATTATATATTTTGTGAATATTTGTGGGTTTTCAAACATCTCCAAATCTCTGCTAATCAGGTGAAAGAAAATATGAAAATCATAAAATGCTATAAATCAGATACTGTGGTCACATTTAAAATTGAAATATGTCATTCCAAAGTACAGTAAATGCAAAGGTTTACTTTTTTGTCAAGCCACTAGAATCAAATATATATGTACTATTAGGGCTAACAATGGATTAAAATGTGTTTTGGATAAGCTGGTTAGTCACTTTTTTATGTGGATATGAATTTTATATTTTGTGTAAAACATAAAGGATATGATATATTGGTCTTTAGAAGATATCTTTTATTTATGTTATACTTCCTGGCATATATTTTAAAAAGAAAAGTTATTGTCCAACTATACATAGTCTAGGGCCATTTCTAGTATTTATTTTTAAACAACTTTCTGTGATATGTTTTTGCAATCAGGGTGAAAAATATTTTTGTAGAAATAATTGTGGCCACTGAGTGATTTTAGGGAACACTTTTAACAAGGCTTCATTACTTGTCTTGATGTAGACTTGAGAATAGTTTTATTCCTTTTTCAGCAAATGGACAAGGGACAGCATTCTACTTAGATAGATATAAACTCCTTAATATTTGTACAAGTACACAATAGGAATCCCCAATTCTCCAATATACACTTAATAGGCATAGCTTAAGCTAGGGCCTCTCAACTTGCAGTATTGACATTTAAGGCTGGATGATTTTTTGTTGGCAGTGGTGGATGCTGTCCTGTGCATTGTAGGATGTTTGGCTCTACCCTTGGCCTCTACCCATGAGATGCAAGTAGCACTCCCCCTCCTGCACTTGTGGAAATCCCAGAAATTTCACTAGACATTACTTAGAATCCTTTAAGGGGAAAAATCATCCCTGCATGAGAACCACTGGAAGTCAAAATATAGTTTTCCATTTAACTAGGTAATATTATTTTTAGGGCATAAGTTTCTACTTGGTGCCTTCATTAAATCAGAATAAGATTGGCTTCTTTGGGGTATATGGGAAACCCTTATATTTTCAATGTAAGTTTTATGTTATCTAAAATTTCTTTAAAAAAAAAAAAATAAGATCAGCCTTGGGGAGAGAGATGAGCTGTTCACCTGAGAGTTTACAGCTGACCTTGTGGGAAGAGCAGAGCAGCTGATCCTGGAGAGAAATGAGGCCCAGGGAGAGAGATACGGCCTAGAGAACCTGAATGACTACAGCTGACCTTGTGGAGAGAACAGAACAGCTGAGCCCAAAGAAGAATGAGCCCCAGGGAGAGAGAGAAGGTCTAGAGAACCTGATTGACTACAGCTGAACTTGTGGAGAGAACAGAGCAGCTGAGCCCAAAGAAGAATGAGCCCCAGGAGAGAGACTAGATTTACACCGGCCTATAGCTGATACTGGAAGAAGCTGGGACCATGGAGCCTTAGGAAGAAGGAGGAAGCCTGAACCTTTGCTGATGTTGGCAGCCGTCTTGCTCCAATACATGGCAACAGACTTTGGTGAGGGAAGTAACTTACACATTATGGCCTGGTATCTGTAAGCTTCTACCCCAAATAAATACCCTTTATAAAAGCCAACAGATTTCTGGTATTTTGCATCAGCACCTCTTTGGCTGACTAGTACACCATCCAAGTCAGATTCATTCCCTGCAGAAAGCTACATCATAGATTATTTCTTTGTGTAGGACACTCCTGAGGTTCCCAGCATTACGATAGAAAAGTCTAACCAGGTAGGTCCAAGCTGTGATTACAATGCAGAAGTTAATGGGATATATGGAGTGTGTGTTGAATGTCTCTGAGAGATTTCCATTAAGCCCATCAGAGGGTGAAATTTCTCCAAAGGTAGTTGGTTTGAGCAGTCATAAAAATGAACAGCTGAGCTTTGCCCTGAGACATGTGACACACTCTCATATCAAGACTGTCAAGTATTAGAACATAAAGAACATAGCTAACAATTGATAGAAGAGGCTTTTCAGAATCAGAAACTGATCATCAAGTCACTATTCAAAAGATGATGGAAAAAACAAAACACATACAATTCATAGGAAATCAGATCCAAAGCAGAATAATTGAAGTAAATCCAAATCAAAAGCTGATAAAATAGGACAGTAAATTTGCTATATTTATTTTTTTGGGGGGTGGGGGTGTTCTTTTTTAAAAAAATTGGAGTTAATAGCAATGCTTCAATATTTACTCATCAATTGTAACAAACATATCACACAATTTTAAAGTGTTATTAATTGGGGAAGATGTGGGAAAGGTGTGTGTTGGATATATGGAAATCTGTTTCTCAATATAAATTTTCTGTAATCTGCAATCTCTTTAAAAATAAAGCTTATTAAAAAATAAATGAAAATTTAAAGATCATAAACTGTAGACAATGCATTTAAAATTTAGTTTGGATTTGATTTTTAGATTTTTTTTTTTGTCTTGGGAAGTATAGCATTTTTCAAGTGAGCTTAAGAAATTATTCTAATTGGAGTAGGGTAGGCAAGATAGTAAGATGAGTACAGTAATATCAGGAAATCAAATTAAGATGTTATAAAATATAATCCAGTAATAATGTAAACATAGTCTGAACTTTAAAAATAATATTTGAAAATTGAACAAAAAAAGTGAAGACATGAGTAAGAAATACTGCATAAAAGGAGTGGGAAGGTTGGTGACATTAAATATAATTTTTGAGGAAGAAAGATTAATAACTACTTCCAGATATGGGTCTAAGATGCCATGTTTTTTTTAATAAAATTTGAAAGGAAATATGAATTTTGATGCAGCAACTGTGTATTCTTACTAGTTGATCTTAACAAATTTATAACTGTATAAGAACTAGAATATTTTATCAAAAAAGATGGAATTTATTGTTCCTGAAGAAATAAAAAACAAAATAGGATAAAAACCTGTGAGCATATTTCATTGCACCTAGAAGTACAGAATTGAACCAAAGGACAATGGTCTAATATGAGTTCATATTGCAAGAATTGGCAGGTGGCAGTTCCAATGGTGGTAGGGAGAACTGTTCAGCAATTCAGTGAAACCCAACAGGCCCATGTCAGTATGAAGAAGTAGATGCTTTGGATTAGTGTATTGAAACTGTATCAGTAGGAGTCATTAAGTAGAATCCTAAGATCAGTGAATTATTTGTAATGAAACAGATGGTGATATGAATTATTTGGTCAAGAAGAGTGAGTATATTCCATTTTGGTGCTGTCAAGTGAATGAATTAAAACACAGAGCTTGTAAGACCTCCGAGTTACGTTGTTGCTTAAATATAGAAAAACATCCAAGATGCATAACCTTTTCCTCAGAGACAAAAATATCGTGAAAAATGATCAGTAAAAATATAAGTTCCATGTGAACAAGAAATATTTCTAGGTTTTGTATTAAAAGGTACTTCATTTCATTTTTTGTTTTTGTTTTTGGATTTGATATCTGTTTGATTATTGTACATCTCATGAGTTCCTCTGTGCCCTGTAAATTTAGGGCATTAGCTGTTGTTTAGAGATTATTTTCCATTTGTGCCATCTTCAAACACATTTTGTTGCTTCTCTGAAGATAGGACATATTATTTTTCTGTTTTTCTGAACATATTTTGTTTTCTCCACTGGTTATTCATTCTTTAATTACCAACAAACTTTAAGTCTTTTTATCTTCTAACAGTCCATGTTTATAAAACCTGCCCATTATACCTACTTCTCTGCCAATATCCACAGACTTGATTTATAACCCAAGATCTTCATCCTACTAAATATTCCACTGACACTTGCAAAATGTTCTTTAAAACTGATAAAGTCATTTTATAAAATCCTTATCCTGACTGCACAGAACTTTTAATATAACATCAATAAGACAAATATAATGTATAACATATATATTGCCTGTATGCATCCTTGCAATGTCTCAAAATACCCCCATGTTACACCTATTCTTTCCTCTCTCTCCCTTCAGAACTTCTGGTGGCCACTGCCACCATATCATGATAAAATGATAAAAGGATTAGCTGGAAGGTGAACCAGAATAGTATTCCTATTATTCACCAGGAATTCTGAAGTATTTAACCAAGGACTCCCATCAGAAAAAATGGTGGTATGGGAGGAGGAGAGACAAGTACTCAGCACTAAGACCACTTTGCTACATTAATGTGCACTTTGATCCTAATTGGAAGATTAACAATTTTTATCATAAAATGATAAAAAGTTCTTCCATTGCTAGAATAATAATAAGTGTACTTTAGCCCATTGTTCATTCCCCAATTTTGAGGATTTGGGGATGGTGATGCCAACTCTGTTTCTAATTGAGAGGGAGCTTAGATCCCATGGGGAAGATGGATGGAACTATCTTGCTTACAGTTGCAGATACTCTGTTCCTTGGGATGGGCATTGTCCACCATAATCTCCTTGGATCTTTAAATAGAAGCAGGCAGATTGGAGGACATATAGTTCCAAATTTAGAGGATATTCACTATTCAAAAGTAATTCAGTGTGGCAAATATACACTCCTACTTTGAAGAGTATTGATTCCAGAAATGAAAAGTTACCATTTCCTTGATAGAAAGTCAAATTGTGGTCATTAAAAATGAAACTGAATAAAGGAATATCACTGTACCAGAAATAAGAAAAGTTAACCATGATAAAAATGTCATTCTGATAAAAGCACTGGGCATCCAGGATTTAATTACCTTGGGATGATTGAGCCTCACTTGGAATACATAACAAATAATACAGTACCTGACATTGGAAATGAGATGTAATTCAGACATTACAGGTAAACCACTCAAATGTCAAGATCATCTTTGAACTAAATCTTTAAATTGTGTGGATACTTGTTATTATTTAATGAATGAAAGAGACAAAAGGAGAATATATTGGATAGAGAACACAATGATGAGGAATACTAATGAATCAGATTAAATGTCAATGTAAGCAGAAAAGAATTTGGTTTTAGAAAGTAGAAAAATAATAATGTGCTGCCTAGTTGTGAACCCACAAATATAGGCAACATTTTCTTATGTATTTACAGAATAGAAAATACAGATCCATTTAAATGTAACAATATTTTATCAGAGATAATGATCTGACAATATTTTGTAAACATATATTTTTACATGAAGTATGAGAGGAAAAGATAACATGGAAATAAATGAAGTAGAAGCATGATATCTAGTCCTGGGGTTCTTGTTGTCTACTGGAAGACAATATAAAATGAACAACAAATCAGCAAAGTATGTCATATTTTGGAGAAAATTTAAAGTACTATATGCCAAAGTAATGATCTGCTAAGTATCACAAAAAATAATATGCATGACACAGAGAAAGTGACATTTGAATTCTATAAAAAATAATGATGAGTTTTCCAAGTAGTGCTTACTGAAAGGTAGGAAAATGAAGAAATGGTCCTGCATGTCTTGAGATGTAATTGGTTGAGAGTGTGGATGCAGGTGAGGATAAATGCAAATGAGTTTTATATGATGAAAGGCAGTACAAATCATGCCACAAACATAGTTTTTACATCACCAAAGTGGCAGAAGTGATTGCAGGACTTTATTTCTTTCAGGGAATGTGTTAATCTACATTTTAGAAGGATAAATTGCACCTTTGTTGGCAAAGCTTTGAAGAGGAGGATTAGCTGGAAGGTGAACCAGAATAGTATTCCTATTATTCAACAGGAATTCTGAAGTATATAACCAAGGCTCCATCAGAAAAAATGGTGGTATAGGAGGAGGAGAGACAAGTGCTCAGCACTAAGACCACTTTGCCACATTAATGTGAACTTTGATTGATCCTAATTGGAAGATTAACATATTAACCGCTGTTTAGATAAAAAATACAACTCTCATGAAAAATAAATTATTCTTGAAGATCACTGAAGTAAACTATCATAGTTGATTCCAGAAAAGAGAAAAAGTATCCTGCACTGAGAAAAGATTTCATATTTGAGAAATCATATATTATATTTCTGAAGAAAAATAATATATTTTTTCGGTGTTATATTTCTGAAGGAAAAAGAGAATTTATAGACCAATTATATTTAGAGAAATAAAGAAAAAAGTTGAAATGAAAAACTTAAAAATAGTTTAGCCTGGTAAATTGGACAATCAATGGTACTACCTGAACAAATGAAGTAGGAACAACAAGGCAGTTTAGTGGTTGAGGGGAAGTTATAAGTACATTTTTGATGTGTGAAAAATGAAGTGCTTATGGCATATTTGCATAAACATGTGGAAGAGAAAGTTGGAAATACAGGAATGGGAGTCATTTCATGAGTATGATAATAAAGATTTGATAGTAAAAATTAAAGCTAAGAAATTATATGAATTATCCCAGATATACTAGGTAAAAGAAGGATATTTCTTTCAAAAGCATGATATTATGGTAGAATATGGAGAAATATCAATATTTACCTGTTGCTAAGTTAGAGGCGCCAAATCAGTACTAGGGAGAAGAATTGTTTAGAAAAGGGAGGAGCAACAATGCAATGACATGGGGATATATCCTGCAGGTGGCCTGGTAACCAGTGCAAAATATCAGGACAAAAGGATGATGAGTAATGAAGTGAGGCTCAATCCAATAACAGTCATTGAACTTCTGAAGAATCCACAATTATTAACTCTCTAATACTTAGTGCTTGCTTTAACAATACAGTTTCTGCAAATCACCTTTCATGTCTTTGTTCCTCAGACAATAGATAACAGGGTTCAAGGTAGGTGTAACAATGGTGTAAAAAATGGAGACCAGGCAACCCTGGGTTGCGGAGTATTGGGAGGCAGGTCTCAAGTATGCAAAACTTCCAATTCTATAGAACAAAATAATTGTAGTTAGATGAGAGGAGCAGATGGAGGATGCTTTCCACCTACCATCCACAGAGCAAATCTGAGCAATTGTGGAGATGATGCAAGCACAGGACACAATTGTGAGGACAAAAGAGCTCATGATGATACAGCTGCTGACAGCAAAGCCCACTTCCTCAATGATATGGAAATCAGTGCAGGAAAGTCTCATGACAGGAGGAATGTCACAGAAGAAATGTTCAATTACATTGGGCCCACAGAAGGGGAGGGAGAAGCTATTGACTGTGTGGAAGGCTGAGTATATGGCTCCAGTGACCCAGGCCATGATTACCAGTTCAGAGAAGAGTTTGTGGCTCATCATGGAAGCATAGAGCAGGGGCCTGTAAATGGTCAAACACTGGTCATAGGCCATGGCTGTGAGCAGAAAGCATTCAGTAGAACCAAATGTAATAAGCATATAAAGCTGAGCTACACACTCCAGGTAGAAAATGACCTCAGATCCCAAAAGGGAGGTCACCAGGGCCTTGGAGATGGTGACAGAGGTAGAGCACATGTCCAGAAAAGGTAAGTACTTCAGGAAGAAATACATGAGAGAGTGGAGACGGCTTTCACTGATCACAGTTATGATGATGGAAATGTTTCCCAGGAGGCAAAGCAGGTAGTCAAACAAGAAAAATAAGATGACTACAAATTTCAATTCCAGGGTATATGAAAAGCCCCTGAGGATGAATTGTGTCATTCTTGTCTGATTAGACATTTTTCATTCCCCTTGAAATTTTATTATGCTATGCTTATAATAAGTGAAGAAACAAATAGGAAACTACCTTGGACCATGACTATGCAGGCTCTTTTTGTCTAAAAAGTTGCAACTTTTCTTGGTGGAAAAATCAAACAAATTAAGTAACTTCTTTAATGATGATATGTCAGTGTAACATGCGATTATTTTGATGACTCAATTTGCATTGATTCCAATTCTTCTGTCCTGGGTGAGAGAAAGACAGAGAGAAAGCAGAGAGAACAACTGAATAATCTTCCTCTTAAATTTGAATATCTTTGGTGATAAGCTGTCCCTGTACTACTCTTCTCTTTATTGAAACATTTTATCTCTTCCTGGTGTTTCAACATTAATTCATTTGGTTATATTTTACAAAAAAGGGATATGGATTTTTTTAAAAAACAATTCCTTTTAAGCATGCTAATTTCACATAATTTGCATGGGGCCCCCTATTTTGTTTTCCTACTAGTTATCACCCTCTGTCCAAGTCTCCATAACTGGTGGTAGATAAGTCCTCTCTTTCCCTAAATAATGCTATTCTTGAGGATTCTCTCTCAACTGACTATATATATATATATATATATATATGAATCCCAATAAAAAAATGTCTTCTTGAATGAATATATTGAGTCTAAAATGCTTGACTTCTAGACTTGTGTGGCAGTTTGGTATTATTTATGAATTCCAAAAATAGATATTGGATTGTGTTCATAAATTGGTCTGTTCTTCTGGGCATATTAGATTGTGTTAAATTCAGAGGTTTCACTTTTACTTGATTAAATTATGATTAGAGTTTTGATTGGGCTACATCAATTCTGTATTTAGTAGCCACATCTTGTTTTCTCAGTAGCAGAGTTTCTTATAATATTGCCTGTTAAAGATCTTTTTGAGGCTTTATTACTTTATTACATTCATTGATATTTCACAGAAGCACTGTATGATTTGAATCTTGCTCCCTATTTGAGAGACATACTGAAATATTTAAACTTTTGTAAAAGCATAACAATTCCACTCTCCTCTTATGAAGTTATTGGTGCCTTCTCTTGTTTCTAGTCTGATTCCTAATGACCATTTTTTAAAATCATTTTATAAACAGTTAAATCATAGAACCCAGAGAATTTGGGAATATTTACTTGTTTTCATATATGGCTTTTCTTTATTTCTGTATGTGAGTTCTTTATAAGCAGGGATATCTTTTATTTTTTCTTTATATGGAGTGATTTGCAGACCCAGTGCATAGTATGCACTTCAATAGTGAGTAAATAAATGAATAAAATTGGAAGTGTGCCCCTTAGGAAGTTT
>JAQZBX010036839.1:0-24027 GCA_029593785.1 Cabassous unicinctus
AGGGCCCCCCATATGGTAAATGGGAGCCTAACCAATTGAGCCACAGCCGCTTCCTGACATTTAAATCATGAGGTAGGTCAGGTAGTGAAAAACTAATTAATCCTTGAATTTGCTCAGTGAATTAAATACTATTATTTTCTCCATTTTACAGATGAGGACACTGCACAGAAGATTAAAGGAGTTGCCAAGGGCATAAAATTAGTAGAGCTGGGATTCAAACCCATGAGAATCTGGGCTCTTAACTACTGTATTAAAAAGAGTTAAAGAAAATGCCAAGCCATGTATTTTAAGTGACTGAGTGAGGCAGGACGATTATTAACTGGGAATACTTGGGCATGTTTATTCACTTCATCATAATACTTCAAAAAGTTGGGATTGTTCTATTGTGAAGCAATGATGAATTTGATATTTAGTTAATAAGTTAATACCCATATCACAATTATTTTCCAAATGATCTTGCATAAATTTGAAGAGCTTCATGGTTACTAGCAAATTCCTATTAGATTGGGATTCATTCTCATAAATAGGAAAGTCAACTCTCCCACTGGAGGCTAGTTTTACTATAACCTCGTGTTCTCTTATTTTAAATCCTCTTCTCTGTTGCATCACAAAAATGAGTCATCTTATTGTTTCTTTATTCAATATAACTTTCTCTTTGAAAGAGAAAGAACAGTTTTTATGCTATTATTGCTATTATTTCTGCAGATTAACTTTAGTATAATTTAGTATTGTTGATTTAGGCTAAATACCAGGTGATGGGGCAATTCTTAGTGGTATTTGGGCCATTGATAATAACTAGTGGAGCTAATTAATTACACAGGATCCATTTGAAATTGTACATTTTGCCTGCCAAACACTTTGAATATTTGAAGATGAGAGTTAGGCAGACTAATATTGGGTATTTCAGAAAAAAAAAATAGCAAATAGTAAATTTCATTTCTTTATTGAACTATCTTTGACATCTGAGCACAATCCATAATGAACTAATTCTTCTATTTTCCCAGTATATCCTAGGAATAAGACCAAATAAGAAAATATTCTTTTAAATGTCTTTAATAATGGAATTTACATTTTTTCCTGAGATTAACTCTCAGGTGAGCTGTACACTGTATTCCATTTATTCACTTGAATTTTTCCACATAATTTATATATGTGACCCATATCAATTCATTTTGATACACAATTCGGTCTCAATATTTTTGTATGTTTCAAGTGAAAGGTAACTTGATAGTTATGTATAGTCTGCTTTTACAGTGTATTTTAATACCAGGTAAATTAGGAATATCAAAAGTATTTTTCTGTTTTTGATCTGGTTTATTAAGCCATTTGCAAGTAGTTACAGACATATTATTGTATGAGGAAAGTAACTTATGTGTTATAAATGTGTATATGTGGCTAAGAAAGCCTAAAAATTTATGGTTTCATAATTTAGGGGTCCCTTTGCATCCCTAGCTTAGGAAGTTAGTTTTTAGGCAGCAAACTTTTAAACAATAGCACATATTGTTGATATCTCTTCATCATTCCTTGTAACTCAGGCTCTATTAGTGCTGTTCTCCTCCTAACACGGGCACAATACAATATTGGTGTACTTGTTCTTGAATGTGACTGTAGACATCTTCTCTATGGATGACAAGAACTGTGTTTTTGTGTGTACCATATATGTACACATTTTCAGTTAATCATTATTTAAGGGATATAATTGATGAAAATTAATTCCCATTCATTACTTTAAAAATAATCTTATAATATTAAAAGGGTATTTTACAGGAGAGAAATTATTCTTTTAATCCTTAAATAGTTTTCTTGAAAAATATTTAATACTTTGAAGACAAACTACAAATAACCAAAGCTCTTATTACTTACTCCATAGGTTCGTGTTAACAAAATACCACCCCTCCCCCAAGATGGCTCACTCGACTGTTTGCTTGCTGTTTTGGCTTGTTGTTTGCACTCATTGTCTGTTCCTTGTTTTTGTTCCTTGTCTGTTTGTTTTTTCCTTTAGGAGGCAGGAGAACAGAATTTGGGACCTCCCATGTAGGAGGTGGGTGCTTAACTGCTCGAGCACATCCGCTCCCAACAATATACTTAAAAAAAATTTTTTTTTTAAATTTTTTAAAAGATACTTAAATTACAAAAATATTACATAGACTATATAGGGGATTCCCATCTGCCCCGCTCCCCACACTTCCCATATTTTCCCTCATGGGCAACATATTTCATAAATGTGGTACATTCATTGCAATTGATGAACAAATTTTGGAGCATTGCCACTAAGCATGGATTATAGTTTACAATGTAGTTTATGCTCTCTCCCACTCGATTCTGTAGGTTATGGCAGGATATATAATGGCCTGTATCCCAACAATATACTTTTGTTTTGTGTTTCTCAGACATCTGGGTTCATGGTTTAGTTATACAGTTTAATACTGTGGGGGCAGATATAATAGTGTGGAGGTTGACTTAGTCTATTTCTTGACTTCTTGATTAAATTATGAAATCTGTATTTCCGTTGCTAATCTTTCCCCCTCGAGCTCTCCTACTTTATCTTCCTCTGCCTCATGGTATACATAGCTTTCACAGGTATCCCCTTTCTACAGGCTCCTCTCACAGCATAAGCAAGGGTAGATTACCACTCAATTAGGACATTTCCCAGCAAGTCATCATTCATCAATATTAACTAAGTGCTAATGAGATACAAGCACTGACCCAAGTTTCTGTTTTATGCTCTGCATTCTCCCAGGAGGTTTAAATACTGGTGCTGTCAATAGGACATTTGAGTTCTAGACCCCTTTGGGAAAAAAGTTCCTGTGGTCACTTTGCACATAAATATTTACATTCAAATTATCAGTTGATATAAATAATGTAATAAAGAAAAAAATATTAAGTAATAAGTGAAAGAGGTAATATTTTTAATTTTTGAATGATAAAAGCCCATAATTTTAGCAGTACTAGTGTCACTAGAACCCAATAGAACTAATTCCATCTTGGGGTATGAGTATTCTGAGATTACTTTTCTGATTATTCTCTTTTGTATTTTCTCCTAGTGACCTTGTTTTTTCCCACATATTCTTTAATTTTTCTTCCAAATCATATGCTGCTGTTTTCTTTGTTGGACTTGATTCCTCAACAATTGGATGGTTATCTTTCCAAAGTGCAGGGATCATGTCCTATAAAAATTGCTTATTATCCACCTTCTTGACTGATTTGAACCCCAGCTTCTCTTTGAGCATTGTAAACATCCAACATCAAGCTGTTTTACAACATATCAAAACTGTGAATTCTCAGTTCTTGTTAATGTATCTTAGAAAATACATATTATTAGGATTCATTCATTTATTCAAGTGCTTACTCTATTTCAAGATGAAAAATAACACTGCTATCTCAAGACACAGAGTAATTTAATTGCTTTGTTTTTCTTAAGACAGTATTATAAGCATATAAGAAATAATATTTTTGGAAATATGCCATAGTACCTTCTAAACTAGTTAATCCCAAACCACTGGTATTTTAATGAGCAACTTTAGTTTTAGTTTCTAAGATTTCTGCTTCCCATTAAGAATAGTCACAGTCATGTAGTACATTGTTTTGTAATGATTACAGATGTGGTCAGGTGACTGTGACCAGGGCTAGTTTAACTCTCCTCTTTCTTTTAGCAAAACAACATAAGAAAAAACAGTGCAGTAGCCTAATATCTCTTTGCTATACACACACACTCGCTCACACTCTTGGTCTTTTTTGTTCTCACTCTCCATTGCTCTCTCTGTGCAGAGAATTTCTACTGTACTTGGAATCCTTTGATATGTTATGACAAATGATGCCTTGTTGTGTTTTCTGACTTTGCTAGAGACTCCATGGAATTAAAGATCACATGCTTATTTCAGCTTAATGTTGTTGACCTTTTCCCATGATTGACATATCTAAATGGCTGTAGCAACTCAGTAATTATGCACCAGCTGTGTTATTTTCATTTCACTGGAAAAATATACAGTTCTCTTCAAGAGTAGAAAGATTGACCCCCTCCCTCCCACCTAAATAAAGGAGATATTAAGATTCCTTTCCATCCTCAAATGCATTTCTTTCTTCAATGCATTTCATAAACCATTCAGTATATTATGACCACAGCCACTTTGAGTTGTTTCAGTACTGGTGATCCGTTGTATAGTTAAAGTGTTTTGAGAATTATGGATTTGCTCAGCAACACAGTATCCACACAATTTAAGTGTTAAAAACCAAGATTTATTAGCAATATTTGTGCTCAGAAACACAATGTTATAGTTAATGAATCATTTGTTTTTATATTTGGGCATATTGAATTTTCCCTCAACTAAAAATACTGCCCCCAAAAACAAACAAGTAAAAAAGAGCCCTGAGATTTTTTGGAGACTTTTTCCCCGTAGTCGCTGCTGCTGTATCCTAAATGCATTTAATTTTCTCAGACTTCATTATGAATTCTATACTGGCTTCTGGAATCCAGATTTTGCTTTCTAACGAAGACTTTACAGGAAGAAGTCTTGATTAGCAGTTTAAAGAGTTACTTGAAGAAGACACTTTGGATAAGATTTTATAGGACAAAAGAAAAGAATCATTTCATTTTTAGTTCTGTGGTTGAATTGTGTGAATGGTTCCTAGTATTTTGCACTTGGCCTAAAAAAATCTTTTCTTATAATGGCACTGTTCCGTTTAACTAGTGTTTTCAGGATATATTCATATAGAAATGATTCTGCATTTTATTTTTTTTAGATTTTTAACATGATATAAAGTCAATTCTTGTTGACCATTTTGATTAATTTAAGAAATATCCATTTGAAAGGATTCCTCTCTCAACTACATTTTTGACTTTGTTTATCATAAAATAAAAATCATTCCCTATATAGTTTCAAAAAGAAATTCAGATTAGGTTTAAGAATTCTCATGTCAATTTAGAATGATAATATCTATCATTAAGTTTCTTGAATATTTTGTCTTTTAAAGTTATGTCTACCAGGATGGAAAATTCAATTTTGGATATAATATAGTAGAAAAATTGATGGTAATATTAATTTGGGAATGTAATCAGTCTACTGTTTCCTACAGAATCTGAGGTGATTCTCTGGTTACACAGGCCAGAGTTCTATAATTGAGATTAGAAAAGTTGGTAATATAAAGAGAAGAAAGAAGGCAATGAAATGGGAACAAAAAATTTTATTCTTCCTTCCCTTTTCTTTATTGCTGTAAGGCACTGAAGGTTAGCAATTGGAAGGTGAAAAGGAAGTAACATATATGATTGACTGCTGTGTAACAAGCATTGTGTTCAATATGCTATATCTATTATATTAGCTCATGTAATCTTTGTAGAAAATCTCCTAAAGCCATTGACAAGTTTTTATTATCTGTATTGATTTATTTTGTCCTGAAAGTAAAAATGAAGTTTCTGGATTAGAGGCAGATTATTATTACTTATAGCAACAACTGTGTTAGTTCCCCATGCTGCATTCTTCCACTCCAGGGCAATGTGATGAGAGCCAGATGATTATTTATACAGATGAGAATCCTGATATTATGAATCTGGGAGTTTATACGGGAACTCATATAGAGCTGCCTTCTCTCCTCCAGAGAGAGGGGGAGAAAACTTGTCTCTCTAACAAATCATCTCTGGGAAGAGAAAGGGAAGGTCCCTAGTTTAAATAATTTGGAATGTATAACTGGCTCTAAGATTTTATTATCTTTAGAAATGTAAACATATAGCTCTGGGAGATAAATGTCAGTCTCTGGGCTCTTCAACCAACCTTTAGCTTCCAAAGCTTGTCATTTAACCCAGGTTCCAGTTTTCTTCACTCAGAAAGCCCTAACCATGCAGAAATATGAAAATATTCTTTTTCTAAGGTTACATAGTCCTGAAATATGGCAGTTTCAGTAATGTTACTATGAAATCTGTGGCCATTAGTTTTGCCTCCATACCTAAATTTCTTAATGGGTTTAGTAGCATAATTCATTATTATGTCTGCTATCTATTTATTTTCTGCAATATATTTATTTATTCAATAAATATTTATTGAGCACCTCAAATTTTCATACACTGTGCTAGGTACTTAGAGTACATCAGAGAGCAAATGAAAAATTTCAGTCTTCCTGAAATTTACAGACTTTTGGG
This sequence comes from Cabassous unicinctus, assembly GCA_029593785.1. Lineage (NCBI taxonomy): Eukaryota > Metazoa > Chordata > Mammalia > Cingulata > Chlamyphoridae > Cabassous > Cabassous unicinctus. Next base: position 6,131 of record JAQZBX010036839.1, read on the forward strand.
GGAAAACCAGAAAACAAACACTTAATATTAAAAGTAAATTATATTGCTAGAATATATTTTTAGAAAGAAAGTAGAGGAGAATGAGGGGCATGAAGGCTTTGGAAAGGGCAGGGTGTAATATTAAATTGGTGGTCAGGATAAACTTCACTGAGAAGGTGAAATATGAGGAGACTTGAAGGAGGTGAAGAATTGGCCAAGGTGCAGAATATTTCAGGCAGTGAAAAAAGACAGTGGAAAGCCCCCAGATGGCAGTGAAAATATCCAGAAGGACACTGTGACTGGAGTGGAGTGAGGGATTGAGTAGCAAGAGAGGAGATCAGAGAGCTAACAGGAGCTGGGGCTTATTAGATCATGGAGGTCTTGGCAGAGCATTATAAGAACTTTGGCTTTTTCTATGACTGAATTGGGTGACAAAAGTTTAACAGAAGAATGATATGATCTAACTTACATTTTTAAAGGGCTACACTGGCTGCTGTGTTTAGAACATATTGTAGTAAGAAAGGAGTAATTCAAGAAGATTGAATGGGGGCTATCACAGCAATCCAGGTCAGACATGATTGTGACTCTTACCAGAGTGGTACTGTGAAATAGTGAGAAGTGACCAAATTCTAGATATATGTTGAAAGCAGTTTACCAAATTCTGGATAAATTTCCCAATGGATTGGTTTTGGACATAAGAGAAAGAGACGAGTCTAAAATGATACAAGGTTTTTGGTCTGAGCAACTAGAAAAAATGTTTTATCATCAGCTGAGATGGATAGGGCTGTGGGTAGAGCAGTTTTTTTGGAGGGGATTGGAATGGGGAAGATTAGGAATTCAGTCTTGGACATGTGGAACTTCAGCTGTCTTAGACATGCAGTGGAGGTGTCCAATAAACATTTGGATATGACAGGAGAGTTTGGGAGAGACATTTGGGCTGGAGGTATAAAAGTGAGCACTGTCCACAAATAGATGGCATCAGGGGCAGATTCAAGTTTTGTGGGGCCTGAAACCTATGCAATTTGGGTAGGTGGTTTTTCTAAAAAAATGAATTTAAAAATTGAATATACAATTTAGGTACAGAGTGAATATTTATTTGGAATGAGAAAAAATCAAAACAAATAATTTTTGGAAATTGATAATAGCACAAAAACATAAGTTTTGGAAAAATATCTTGATATGTGTTTTTGTGATAATAAGCTTTATTTTTAGAGAAGTTTTAGATTTACATTTACAGAAAAATTACACTGAAAGTTTAGGAATTCTCATGTAATCCACCCCCTCACACACAAATAGTTTCCCCTAGTATTAACATCTTAGATTAGTTTTGTACATTTGTTGCCATTGATGAATCAGTATTGAAGCCATTGCTACTCACCAAAGCCTATAGTTTACATTATGATTTACCTTTTGTGCTATATAGTTCCATAGGCCTTGAAAAATGCATAAAGTCATGTGTCTACGACTGTAGTATCATACAGAAGAATATCACTGCCTCAAATATGCCCTGTGTTCCACCCATTTATAACCCCCTTTCCCTTCTGAACCCCTGGCAACCACTATCTTTATATCAGTGTTACAAGTTCTTCCATTAACACAAGATAGTTAACTACAATAATAATAAATCTACTTTGGTCTGTGGCTGCACTTCTTCCTTATGTTTGTTCATTCCTCAATCTTGAGGGATTTGGGATGATGTCCATTCTGTCCACTTCAGGCTGAGAGGGGACTTAGATATTATGGGGCAGATAAAATAAATTGTTTTGCTTGCAATTGTAGATACTCCTTGTTTTTTGGAATGGGGCTTGTCTATCATCATCATTTTGTTGGTTGCCTAGGGAAAACCCAAAGAACTGGAGAGTAGGAGTTGACTGCTACTCTGCTGGGATTCGGGGCTCAACTAACATGTGAACAATTTGCAGATTAAGTCTATGAGAGATATATTTAACTGATATATTGAGAATTATAGGTTCAAATAAAAGGAAGAGAAGAATCACGAGTAGGGAATTATAAATTAGCATAACTATGTTATATTGGGGAAATAGATTATCATATATTCCCAAATAGGACCTGCCAAAGGGATGTTGATTTCATGAGGCTGTATGCCTTGCCTCTGGTGTCTGGACATCCCTAGAGCCCTAGGGAGCACTCCTTTTTGAGACTTTGTTTACTGTGGCAGTTAGTGAAATTTTTCTGAGACTTTCATAAATGTAACCTCTGGAATGACCTTTAATCATTTTGAAACTTCTTAGCCATAAAAACTCTTTTATTTAATGTTTTCCCCCGTTTGGTCAAGGTCTTTTTCCAAATGCATTGCTGGTTAGCATTTGATAATAATTCCTTGGTGCCAAGGAGGCTTATCCCCAGGAGTTATGTCCCATGTTGGGGGGAAGGTAGTAAGTTTATTTGCTGAATTTGGCTTAGAGAGAGGCCACATTTGAATAACAAGGAGGTTTTCAGGAGGCAACTCTTAGGCATTAATTATAATTAGGCTAAGTTTCATTTTTACAGAAATAAGGTTGATAAGTACAAGCATTAAGATTGAGGACTTGGCATATAAGCCTGGTTTCTTTTCTTAGGTATGGCTTATATATTCCAGAGATTTTTGCCATTTGAGAAAATAGCAGGGCTTCCCTAGGATGAAAGTTTAATATTTTGTTAGCTATTGCGTGTGCCTTTATCTATTGAGAAAACATACCTATGACAACATGAACACAATCACATCCCATAGAAGTATATTTTAGGTGAATTTTTCCCTATATAGTACCCCACTATCAACACCCTGTACTAGTGACGTACCTTTGTTATAGATCCTGAAAGAGAATTCTTATATTTGTATTCTTAACTACACCCCTGATCACCCCAGAATTCACTGAGTTGTGCAGTCACCTGTTTTATCCTCTAGCTTTCCTTCTAGCCTCATGGATGGGCCAAAACTTCCCTGTTCAACTACAATCACATTCACACTTCAGCACTGTTAATTACACTCATATTGCTTTACCACCATAACCTCCATCCATTTCCAGACTGTTACAATCAACCTAATTATAAATTCTGCACAGAGTAAGCATCAGCTCACCAACCTCTACTTGCCTTCTATCTCCTGTTAACCTATCTTCCAGACTCTACCTCCATGAGTGTGCTCAATATCCTTAGTTCATATCAGTGAAAGCATGCGATTTTCGTCCTTTTGTGTCTGGCTTATTTCACTCAACATGACGTCCTTGAGGTTCATACATGTTGTCACATGTGTCAAAACTTCATTCCTTCTTACTGCTGAATAATATTCTATCATATGTATATACCACGTTTTGTTTAATCCATTCATCTGTTAATGGGCACCTGGGTTTCTTCCATCTTTTGGCAATTGTAAATAATGCCACTGTGAACATTGGTGTGGATGTATCTGTTCATATTCCTGCTTTTAATTCTTCTGGGTATATAACTAATAGTGGGATTGCTGGATCATATGGCAATTCTATACTTAGCTTCCCAAGGAACTGCCAAACTGTCCTCAACAATGGATGCACCATTCTACATTCCCACCAGCAGTGAATGAATGTTCCTATTTCTCCACATCCTCTTCAACACTTGTAGATTACTGGTTTTTTGAAAATAACAGCCAGTCTAGTAGGTGTGAAATGATATCTTATTGTAGTTTTGATTTGCATTACCCTCATAGTTAGTGATGTTGAGCATCTTTTCATGTGTTTTTCATCCATCCACATTTCCTCTTTGGAAAAGTATCTGTTTAAGTCCTTTGCCCATTTTTAAATTGAGTTGTTTGCTTTTTTATTATTGAGTTGTAGGATTTCTTCATATATGCTGGATATTAGAACCTTATTGGATATGTGGTTACCAAATATTTTCCCCCTTGGGTAGGCTGCCTTTTCAATGTCTTGACAAACTCCTTTGAGCATGAAAGTTTTTAATTTTCAGGAGGTCCAATTTATCTTTTTTGTTTGTTTGTTTCATTGCTCATGCTTTGGCTGTAAAGTTCATGAAACCATTGCCTACCAGAAGGTCACATAGATGCTTCCCTATATTATCTTCTAGGAACTTTATGGTCCTGGCTCTTATATTTAGGTCTTTGATCCATGTTGAGTTACTTTTTGTATAGGGTGTTAGATAGGGATCCTCTTTCATTCTTTTGGATATAGATATCCAGGTCTCCCAGCACCATTTGTTAAAGAGACCATTTTGTCCCAGTTGAGTGAGCTTGGCAGCCTTGTTGAATATCAGTTGGCTGTAGATGTGCAGGTCTATTTCTAAATTCTCATTTCAGTTCCATTGGTCAATATCTCTTTCCTTGTGCCAATACCATGCAGTTTTGACTACTAAAGCTTTTTAGTATGCTTTAAAGTTAGGTAGTGTGAGTCCTCCAACTTTGTTTTTCTTTTCAACATGTTTTTGACTATTTGGTAACACTTACCCTTCCAAATAAATTTGATATTGCTGTTACCATTTCTGAAAACAAAACAAAACAAAACAAAAAAAAACGCTGTTTGAATTTTTGTTGGGATTGCATTGAATCTGTACATCAGTTTAGGTAGAATTGACATCTAAATGATGTTTAGTTTTCCAATTCATGAACATGGAATATCCTTCAATTTATTTAGGTCTTCTTTGATTTCTGTTAGCAATGTTGTGTAGTTTTCTGTGTATAAGTCCTTTACATCTTTATTTAAGTTTATTCCTAGGTATTTCATTCTTTTAGTTGCTATTGCAATGAAATTTTCTTCTTGATTTCTTCCTCTGATTTCTTATTATTAGTGTAAAGAAACACTACTGATTTTTGCTTGTTGATCTTATATACCACCACTTTACTGTACTTGTTTATCAGTTATAATAGCATTGTAGATTTTTCAGGACTTTCTATATATAGGATCATGTCATCTTCCAATAGTGAAAGTTTTACTTCTTCCTTTCCAATTTGGATGCATTTTATTTCTTTTTCTTGCTTAAGTGTTCTAGCAAGAACTTCTAACACAATGTTGAATAAGAGTGGTAGCAGTGGGCATCTTAAATCTTGTTCCAGATCTTAGAGAGAAAGCCTTTAGCCTTTCACCGCTAAGTATAATGTTAGCTGTGGGGTTTTTCATATATGCTCTTTACCTTGCTGAGAAAGTTCCTTCTATCCTATCTTTTAAAGTGTCTTTATCAATAAAGGATGCTGAATTTTCTTGAATGCCTTTTCTGCATCAATAGAGATGATCATATGTTTTTTCTACTTCAATCTGTTAACATGGTGTATTATATTAATTGATTTTCTTATTGTTGAACCATCCTTGCATACCTGGGATAAAGCTCACTTTATCATGGGTATACTTTGTTTGATGTGTTGTTGGATTCCATTAGCAAGTATTTTGTTGAACATTTTTGTATATAAGTTCATTAGAGAGATTGGTCTATAATTTTCTTTTCTTGTGGTATTGTTATGTGTCTTTGGTGTTAGGGTGATGTTGGGATCATAGAATGAGTTAGGTATTGTTCCCTCCTCTTAGATTTTTTGGAAGAGTCTGAGCAGGATTTGGTGTTAGTTCTTTTCAGAATGATTGGTAGAATTCACCTGTGATGCCATCTAGTCATGGGCTATTCTTGGTAGGAAGATATTTGATGACTGATTCAATCTTATTACTTGTGATTGGTCTCTTGAGGTCTTCTATTTCTTCTTCCTTCAGTGTAGGCTGCTTGTGTATTCCTAGAAATTCATCCATTTTATCTAAGTTGTCCAACTTGTTGGCATACAGTTTTTCATAGTATTCTCTTATGAGCCTTTTTATTTCTGTTGGGTCAGTGGTGATGTCCCCTCTCTCATATTTTATTTTATTTATTTGCATCTTCTCTCTTTTTTTTCTTTGTTAGTCTAGCTAAGGGTTTGTTAATTTTGTTCATCTCAGAAAACCAGCTGATGGGTTTGTTAATTATCTCTTGTTTTTTATTCTCAATTTCATTTATTTATGCTCTAATCTTTGTTATTTCTCTCTTCTGTTTGCTTTGGGATTACTTTGTTGTTTTTTTCTAGTTCCTCAAGATGAGCAGTTAGGTCTTTGATTTTAACTTTTTCTTCTTTTTTCTTTTTCAGCATTGCCTTCACTGCATTCCATAAGTTTTTGATATGTTGTGTTCTCATTTTCATTCACTTTGAAATATTTACTGATTTCTATTGCAATTTCCTTCCTGATCCACTAATTGATTAAGAGTATGTTGTTTAAATTCCATATATTTGTGAATTTTCCAGTTCTCCACCCATTATTGATTTTCAGCTTCATTCAGCTTTGGTCAGAAATAGTGCTTTGTATAATTTCATCTTCCTAAATTTGTTGAGACTTGTTCTATGACTTAACATGTGGCCCATCCTGGAGAATGATCCCTGAGCTTGTGAGAAGAATGCATATCCTTCTGTTTTGGGGTTCAATGTTCTGTATATGTTTATTAGGAATAGTTCCTCTAACATATTATTCAAGATCTCTATTTCTTTTTTAATACTTAAATTTAAAAAAATGCTTTAGATTACATAAATGTTACATAAAAAATATAGGGGATTCCCATATGCCCCACTCTCTACCCCTCCCACATTAACAACATCCTTCATTAGTGTGGTACATTTGTTACAATTGATGGGCATATATTAGAGCATTGCCACTAAGTCTGGATTTTGTTTACATTATAGTTTACACTCTGTCCTGCACAATTTTGTAAGTTTTGACAAAATATATAATGGCCTGTTTCTGTAATTGCAATGGCATTCAGAACAATTCTAGTGTCCTGAAAATGCCCCCCATATTACACCAGTTTTTCCCTTTCCCTCCCCTCAGAAACTCTGGTGACCACTGCCTCCACATCAATGATAAAAGTTCTTCCATTGCTAAAATGACAATAAGTCTATGGTAGAATAACAGTAAGTTTACTCCAGGCCATTGTTCATTCCCCAATCCTGAGGATTCTGGGATGGTGATGCTCACTCTGCCTCTAGTTGAGAAGGACTTAGATCCCATGGGGCAGATGGATGGGACTATCTTGTTTGCAGTTTCAGACTCTCTTTGTTCCTTGGGATTGTCGTTGTCCATCATCATCTCCTTGTTAGTTGTCCTGGGTGAGTCCAATGAACTGGAGAGTAGGTGTTGCAACTCTGTTGAGATTCAGGGCCTAATTGGAACATAGACAACCCAAAGATTTAAGTCTCTTTTCAAGATCTCTATTTCTTTATTGATTCCATGTCAAGATGTTCTGTCTATTGTTGAAAGTGGTTTATTGAAGTCCCCCACTATGATTGTAGAGGTGTCTATTTCTCTCCTTAGTTTTGCCAATGTTTGCCTCATGTATTTTGGGGTACCCTGGTTAGGTGTATACATATTTATGATTGGTCTTTCTTTTTGGTAGATTGCCCCTTTTATTAATATATAGTGGCCTTCTTTGTCTCTTATAACAGTTTTGCATTTAACATCTATTTTGTCCACTATTAGTTTAGGTACCCCAGCCCTTTTCTGGTTACTATTTGCATTGAAAATCATTTTCCAACCTTTCATTTGTCACCTATTAGTGCCCTTGGGTCTAAGGTGAGTCTTTTATAGACAGCGTATAGAAGGATCATATTTTTTATCCATTCTGCCCATCTGTGTCTCTTAATTGGAGAGTTTAATCCATTAACATTCAGTGTTATTACTGTAAAGTCAGTACTTCATCTATTTTTTTTTCTTTAGGTTTATATAGGTCATATTTTACTTTTGTTTCTCTTTGTATCCTTTTAGCTACCCTTACTAATAGTCTTCCTTTCTACACTCTGCTCCAAACTTCTCCCTCCTATCTTTTCCTTTCCACCTACAGAACCCCTTTTAGTATTTCTTGAAGGGTAGGACTCTTTTTGACAAAATTCTCTCAATTTCTGTTTATCTGTGAATATTTTCATCTCTTCCTCATTTTTGAAGGACATTTTTGTTGGATACAGAATTCTTGGCTGGAATTTTCTTTCTTTCAACACCTTAACTATGTCATACCACTGCCTTCTCGCCTTCGTTGTTTCAGATGAGAAATCAGCACTTAATCTTATCGAGCAACCCTAAATGTGATGGATCTCTTTTCTCTTGCTGCTTTCAGGATTCTCTTTTTATATCTCGCATTTGACAATTTAATTAGTATGTGTCTCAGAGTAGGTCAGCTGTGATTCATTCTGTTTGGAGTTTGCTGTGCTTCCTGGACAGGTGCATCCATGTCCCTCATAAGAGTTGGGAAATTTTAGACCATTATTTCCTCAAACATTCCTTCTACCCCTTTTCCTACTATTCTCCCTCTGGAACACCCATAGTGCCTATGTTTGTGTATTTTGTGCTGTCATTCAATTCCCTGAGTCCCTGATGAATTTTTTCTTTTTCTTTTTTGGTCTATCTGTTCTACTATCTGTGGAACTTCAGATGTCCTATCTTCCGCTTTGCTAATTCATTCCTCTGCCTGTTTAAATCTGCTCTTGTGTGATTCCACTGTATTTTATTTATTTCTTCCATTGTGCATTTCAGTACTATAAGATCTATTATTTTTATGTTTGTTTACAGTATCTTCTGTATGTTCAACCTGTGTCTTCTTAATATACTTTATCTCTTCCCTCATCTCATTGAATTGATTTAGGATATTTGTTTGGACATCTTTGATTAGTTATTTCACATTCTCCTCCTGCTTTTTCAGTTTGTTCATTTGACTGGGCCTTATCTTCCTGTTTCTTAGTATGACATGTAATTTTTTGCAATGTCTAGGCATCTATTTATCTTGTAGTGTTTATTCTGTTGGTCAGTTTCTCTCTCTCTTGCATAGGGTTTTTGTTAGACTGGGACATGCCTTCCTGTTTCTTAGTATGGCTTGTAATTTTTTGCTGGTGTCTAGACATCTGTTTATCTTGATGGGTTTATTCTGTTGGTTAGCTTCTCTTTCTATGCTAGGGTTTTATTTTGTTGTTGGTTTTATGTGTGTGGTCAGGTTTCACTTTGTCACTTTATTCATCTTATGCTATTTCCTTGTTGTTGTCTATGTTCCCTACTTTGGCACCATTTTCCTGAAAGTCCTTGCATAAGGTTTTATTTTTGTTTGTGGTGTTGAATCTTCTTTGACACTTGGTGCCTCTTATTCTAAATCTTTAAAATTGCCTGTGTTTAACTGAAAAAAGTAAAAAGAACAACAAAAAAATAAAAAAAGATAGAAAAATATATATAATAAAAAATAAAAAGTACAAAAAAAGAAAAAAGGAAAATAAAAGAAAAAAAAGAAGAGACAAGAAAAACAGGAAAAAAAAATAAGAGGAAAGGAATGAAAGCAAAAAGGAAAAGACGAGAAAGAAAAAGAGTGAATGAAGCAAAGAAAAAATAAAGGAGGGCCTTCTCAGGTCACAGGCTTCCAGCCAGGCTCCTCCCCTTCAGCTGCCCATGCCTGCCAATCAATCACCCCGGGGTTTTAGCAATTCATTTACACTGAAAAATTTAGTGGTTGGGGAGTCATAACAAGAAAATTTCCCTCTGAATTAACAGAAGAAATTGTTCACATTTTTATTCAGTTTAATTCTGTCTTTCCAAAATTAGCATATTCAGCATCTTAAAGCCAAGTTACAATTCACTGGGCTATCTAGCCATAATAACATTTACACCAAAATTATGAGAGGATAAGGAAAAAACTTGGCAGCTGTTTAAGCTGCCTACTCTATTTCTCAAGTGTGGATTGTTTTTCTTATTTGTATTATGCTGTTAAATATCTCAACGAAACAATAATGGAGAAAAGTATCTTTACAAATGGGGGGGTGATTACATTACAGAACTATTAACAATAATGAGATTTGTGCAACTGATTTTCCTTGCACCAAGATTATAGAAAGAAAGGAGGGAGGGGAGGAAAGGAAAGAAAGGAAGGAAAGGAAGGAAGAAAGGAAGAGAGAAAAAGAAAGAAAGGAAGGAAGGAAGGAAAGAAGGAAGAAAGATAGGGAAAAAGAAACTTGGTTTCCCTCTCAAGCCACTGGCAACTAGCTAGGCTTCTCCTCTACTGCTGCCCATGCCTGCCAATCAATCATCCCATTGCCTTCGTCGCCATGGTTACCCACCCTGCTTGCTCAGTTGCTAGAGCATGAGACTCACAATTTTTTTAATTACCTGCCTGACAGACCTTTGTAGTACATTTTCCTCTACATTTTTGGCCTTTATACCAATGGTTTTATAGTATCATTTTCTGTTGAGAATGGGTAAAAACAATTCAGACTTTATTGTGCCTGATTGAAAATTCTTTATTTTAAATTATAGTTTAGAAAGGTTTCTTTCATCTTTACAACTTATTTACAATTTCATGAAAATGTTCAAGGTTGTCTTAAAATTTAAGAAAACTTCTAGCAACTTCTTTCATCTGTGGCCTATAAGATTTGGAAGAATTTCCCAGAGACTAAATTCTGGTTCTGTATATTTCAAACATTGCTTCTCTACCATCCACATACTTCCAATGCTAGGAAAATTGAAATAGCTCTTCGTATTGTAACACTACTGAACTTTTGTGTCATGATGTCAAGTGAGTTTGGCACTGTGGGTTCTAGGAGTATTCTTGGAAGCTATTTCTTTTCCAGGACAACTAAGAATAACTTGTTCATATATGTAAGTAACTGCTAATCACACAAATATGTTCCTCTAAACCCAGTCTCAATGCATCTCCAACTCTAATTCCTCTTAGCTGGTTCCCCAAAATACTGATAGACACTGAATTGCCCCCCATCATGAAGGGAAGAGTGACGAAAGTGAAATTGAGAGTGACAATGTTTTTAAGCAATTATGGTTAATATTTGCATTCACAAATTTCCCTAAATTATATGACTGTAAGAACACAGTGCTAGGGCCCTCCCAAGGCCTTGGAAAGGGCATGCAAGTGAGAAAACCTGCATCTAAGCTTCAGAAAGTATTAGAGTTGTTTCAGAGAGTTTATTTTTTCCTGGATCTCATAATGCTTATGTTATTTGTCAGCTTTTTAAGATGTGTAGTTTGTTGTAATATCTTTTCTCATTCTAAAGAATATTTACTTTCATGTCTAATTTTGTATTCATAATTTTGTATTCTTTTTCTTAAAGAGGGTCTTCAAAATTGATTAAACTTCACACCCTACAAAATCCAGATCCTCCTTTGAGGTGTTAGTGGGATTGAAGGATCTTTGAGGTCAGGGTATCAGAGGCATGAACTATAAAGAAAGGAGATGGAAGGGTGCATAAAATTGAAACTATGGAAGGGTTGCAATTATTGCTAATTAAAGGACAAATGAACTTTGGACTGAGTAGCTGAGATAGGGTGGACAACAAGATCATTGGAAGATAAGAGTTCAAGAAACTGAAAGGGCAGAATGTTGCAAGAATCATCTACCTGCATTTTGAAATCTCATGAAATAAGGTCAGAATAGTATAGTAAGCAAAGAATTAAAACTTTTGAGAAGTGAGTGGGAATTAACTGGACCTTGATATATGACAGCAACAATGAGGCAAGTCACGTGGTGAGTGATAAAATCTATCAATTTTGAATCTAAATCTGAGGAGTTTTAGAGAGGATGGAGGGAAATGGTCTGAAAGTGGCAGAACAGACATCACCTCACCTATTCCACTCACTCCACAGAGGCAGCGGGAACAAGAAAGACGCGTTTCCACGTTGCGCAAGGACTGTTGGAGAAAAGCAACCATCACTGAGAGGCCAGAGGAAATCAGTGTACTCAAGAGAAAGCCAGATTTGCATTCAAGCAAGAAAAGTAAAGGGAATACTTAGAGAATTGGTTGTGGGCTCACTGGAAGGGTTGCAGGAGTTGGGGAGTGATGGGTGAACAAAGGTAATTTTTACTGGCTTATAACTTAAAAAAATGTTAAATATCTTGTAATTTCTCTTGCTTCATCTGATCAAATAGATGAGCCTATCACCTGTAATCATTAAAGTTCCTGTGCTTCCTGTGGCCATTTACTTATGCCCATTAAACCTTTCTATTGGTTTCATATTTCTCCTCTATTTTTAATTCTGCTCTTCTTTTACCATCTTCTATTCTTTTATCTCCTACTGAGCCTCAAACTTTTCTTTCCTACCTTCTTTCTTGCTATTTTTGTCCTCTACTATTTCTTTCATCATTTCATTTAAAAATGAAATGTCTCCCCTGCCCCCCCCACCTCCCTTTAGCTATAGCTAGGAATCTACAATATGCAATCACAGTGGTAATCCTAATTTTGACACAGCACATTTACCTCTTACAAAGAAAGGGATTGCATGAGGCCAGATGGTCTTCCAGATTCAGGAGGATAGTATTTTTGCCAACTAATGCTAACATTGCCACCTACACTTTCTTGAACACATAAGAGGAAGCAACTCATCATTTCCTGTGCTTTGATCTGGCTTAGATTCTAAAGGGGGTTGTGTTGATTTATTTGTTAATTCTGGGAGTTGAAATATGATATTACCTTTTCGACCATTTGTCTCATAAATTATAAAAAAGCTTTTTCTGAATGATGTCTTCATTCTATAGATGACATAACTGGCTCAGAAAGAGAAAGTGCTTTTTTAAAGGTTGCACAGATATTAAAGGATGGAAACAGGATTTGAATGCAGGCACTTGACGCAATTCCAGAATCATGCTTTTAATTACTACTGCATATGTTTCCCACTAATAAAACTTGATAATGTGTGAAATCAAGTAATAAGTAGGGCCAGGTACACCCAGATACACATTCTTGTCCTTTTATTTCTTTTGTCCCAAATTGAGCCTTTCTTGCTGGTAAAGCTCTCCTGTGTATTTTAATTATTGGTAACCAGTAATTTTTTCACATACCTGCATGGATACATAAAGGAGAGTTACCTATATGTAGAAAAGATTTGTCAGCTTCATTTTTCCAGAAGACTGATCTACAATTATTGTTAGGATGATAAGAGATTAACATCCCTTATTAAAATGTATATAGCACATGCTTTTCTTAATATAATCAAGGAATGGCTGATTTTTTCGTTGCCTGCTCCTCCCACTTCCAGTCCAGCTAGAATTTGGAGGTATTTTAACCAGTCTCACAAAAATAAGCATTTTCTTTTTTGTTATTTTCCATAAAGAAAATTTTCATAATTCAAGTACAAATATACCCACCAACATAAACAAATTCATTTCAGTAGAATTTAGTTCCCTCTTTCAAAAAAACGCAATCAGCTTAAATGATATGCATTGAATATTTTTGAAATCTTACAGCTTTTATTGCATGTTGTTTTAGTTTTCTGGCCGATCACAAAATCATGAAATGGGTTGGCTTAAACAACAGGAATTTATTGGCTCATGGTTTCGAGGCTAGGAGAAGCCCCAAATCAAGGCATCAGCAAGGCAATGTTTTCTCCCTGAAGACTGTGGGGTTCTGAGGCTGGCTGCTGATGATTCTTGGGTCCTTGGTATTTTCTTTCTTTTTCCTTCTGGGTTCCCTTGATCCAGCTTCCTGATTCCTTCTCATCCTGTGGCTTTCTCTCTCCCTGTCTGAATTTCATCTGGTTAAATTATGAAGAATTCCAGTAATCCGGATTAAAACCCAAACTGATTCAGTTGGCCACATTTTAATTAAAAATAACATCTTCAGATGGTCTTGTTTACAATCGGTTTACAACCACAGATTGTTTAAGATTAAGATCATAATTCAATCTACTACACATGTCTTCTGAAACTTAGTATTACTATAATGATATTGGTTTAGACCTTCCTTGCCATTCATTGTAGGATTTTGTATTATTTGGCATTTGAGAAATTACGATTTTTTTAAACCCAGTATGTTAATAATATTTTCTTAAGAGATTTTATTTTGGGTATGGTACTCTCTTAAAGGTGATCTACATTTAGGGAAAACTAGGCTACTTGCTGACCCAAATATCTTGCTTTTTCAAAAAACACTTTTCTACACAGATGCTCATTGCAAGATTTTATAACCAGTCCTGCAAGATTCTGTCTCCGGAAATTCCTTCAACCTGATCTTCCTTGCATCCATGTGTAATGTCTTCAAGATACCAGTTTAGCTGTGTGTCTTGGCTTCCTCTACTTACTTGACCACGTTGGGATACTGTTTCAGATTGTTTATTTTTGCCTTGACATGGCAACTTCTTAGGATGTTACTTCTGGCAATTGTCCATCAGGTCCATATTCTACAAACAAAGGCAATAAATGCCCTTTCACTATACTCAGCCAGACCCTCTGGACATTGCCAGCCAGGCCCATGGTGCCCCTTATGTTTGTCTATCTGTGGATGGTCATCTTAATTAGTAATTGTTAGAAACTGTTGCAATCATTAAGGTTTAGCTCAAGTACCACGGCTCTGCAAAGGTATTATTTGCAACTGAAGACATTATTCATTGTCTACACTTCCTCAATTCTTATTTTCCCCATCCCCTGAAAATACTCTCAAGAAGGTTACACATAAACATTTAATTTCCAACTGTAATGGTTTATTTTTAGTCTTAATCTTGTTTGACTCCTCTGTAGCATACAGACTAACTGCCCCCTTCTTGAAAAGTTTTCCTCCTTTGGTTTCTTTTGCTATTTTTTAATTGGGAAATAAAGAATGAATACAGCAGAAAATGCAGAAAGCTAATGTGTCAAGAAATAGAACATTGTCAGCATCTAGGGGTTCTTTATGTGCCTCTCCCCAAACATAACCCATACTCTTGCTTATAACAGAGGTAACAACTATTCTTTTAGTGTGTGTGTATTCTATAGCCCTATGCTTTATTTTTCATTCTAGTAACATATATGTGACCTAAAATTTCCCCTTTTAACCACATTCACATATATAATTGAATGCTGTTAATTATCCTCAGAGTATTGTGTTACCATTATGAACATTCTTTTCCAAAATTTGACAATCAACTCAAATAGAAATTCTGCATAAATTAAGCATAAACTCTCAATTCCCTACTCTTAACCCAGTCCCTGGTAACCTATAATCTAGATTCTAACTCTATGAGCTTGCTTATTCTAATTATTTCATATCAGTGAGATCGTACAATATTTGTCCTTTTGTGTCTGGCTTATTTCACTCAATGTAATGTCTTCAAGATTTATCTATGTTGTCATGTGAGCCAGAATTCCATTCCTTTTTAATGCTGAATGATGTTCCATTGAATGTATATACTGCATTTTGTTTATCCATTCATAAGTTGATGGGCATATGGGTTACTTCCATCTTTTGGCAATTGTGAATAATGCTAATATGAACATTAGTATGCAAATATCTTTTTGAGTCCCTGCTTTCAATTTTTTTGTGTATACATCTAGTAGAAGGAAAACTAGGTCATATGATAATTCTATACTTATCTTCTTGAGGAACTGCAAAACTCTTCCACAGAGGCTGCACCATTGTACATGCCTACTAGCAATGAATGAGTGTTCCTATTTCTCTGCATCCTCTCCAACACTTGTAATTTTCTTTTCTTTTTCTTTTTTTTTTAATAGCAGCCATTCTAGTGGGTGTGAAATGGTATCTCATTGTGGCTTTAATTTGCATTTCCTAATAGCATTTTTCATGTGCTTTTTAGCCTTTGTATATCCTCTCTGGAGAAATGTCTATTCAAGTCTTTTGCCCAATTCTTAATTTAATTGTTTGTCTTTATATTGTTGAGTTGTAGAATTTCTATGTATATTCTGGATATTAAACCCTTATCTGATATGTGGTTTCCACATATTTTCTTCCATTGAGTAGGACATCTTTTCACTTTTGTGTCAAAGTCGTTTGCTGCTTAAAAAAGTTTTTACTTCTGAGGAGGTCCCATTTATCTATTTTATCTTTTGTTGCTTGTGATTTGGGTGTGAAGTCTAGGAAATCATTGCCCAACACAAGATCCTGAAAATGCTTCCCTACATTTTCCTCTAAGAGTTTTATAGTCCTGGTTCTTATATGTAGGTCTTTCATCCATTTTGAGTTAATTTTTGTATATGGTGTTTTTTTGTTTGTTTGTTTGCATAGAGAATCTAGTTCTCCCAGAACCATTTGTTAAAGGGATTATTCTCTCCCAACTGAGTGGATGTGGCAGCCTTGTGAAAAATCATTGGCTGTAAAATCCTACACATTGTGCATGATTGTTTTGTAAGCTCACAACTTCTCTAATAAATAAATAGATAAATGAAAAGTGCAAAGCTAGACACAATTCATCATCATCATCATCATCATAAAAGGACTAAAGTGTTACTCAAATGCAAATAAAATCAAGTGGCCATAGATGTGACTGTCTATTTTTGAACTCTCAATTTGATTCCGTTGGTCTATATGTCTGTCCTTCTGTTAGTACCATGCTGTTTTGACCAATATAGCTTTGTAATATGCTTTAAAGGCAGGAAATGTGAGTCCTCCAATTTCATTCTTCTTTTTCAGGATGTTGTTTTTGGCTATTTGGGGCCCCTTTATTTCCAAATAAATTTGATGATTGGCTTTTCCATTTCTGTGAAGTAGGCTGTTGGAATTTTGATTGGGATTGTGTTGAATCTGTAAATCTTTTTGGGTAGAATTGACATCTTAAAGATATTTAGTCTTCCAATTCATGAACAAGGACTGTCCTGCCATTCATTCAGGTCTGTCTTTATTTCTTTTAGCAATGATTTGTAGTTTTATGTATATACATCCTTTACATCTTTGGTTAAATTTATTCCTATATATTTTATTCTTTTAGTTGATATTGTAAATGGAATTTTTTCTTGATTTCTTCCTCAGATTGCTCATTATTAGAGTATAGAGACACTACTGTTTTTTGGGTGTTGCTCTTGTAACCTACCACTTGCTGAATTTGTTTCTTAGCTCTAGTAGCCTTGTAACTTTTTTCAGAACTTAATTTCTATAGGATCATGCTGTCTGCAAAAAGTGAAAGTTTCACTTTTTCTTTTCTGATGTGGATACCTTTTATTTTTTTTTCTTGTCTAATTGCCCTGGTTAGAGCTTCCAGTACAATGTTGAATAACAGTGGTGACAGTGGACATCCTTGTCTTGTTCTTGATCTTAGAGGGAAAGCTTTCAATCTTTCACCATTGTGTATGATATAAGCTATGGGTTTTCATGTATGCCCTTTATCATGTTGAGAAAGCTTCCTTATATTCCTATTTTTCCAAATGTTTTTATCAAGAAAGGATGCTGGATTTTGTCAAATGCCTTTTCTGCAACAAACAAGATGATCATATGTTTTTTTTCTTCTTGTTGTTGTTAATGTGGTATATTACATTAATTGATATTCTTATGTTGAACCACCCTTGCATACCTGTGATAAAATCCACTTGATCATGGTGTATAATTATTTGAATGTGCTGTAGTATTTGATTTGCAAGTATTTTGTTGAGGATTCCTTCATCTATATTCATAAGAGAAATTGGTCTGTAATTTTCTTTTCTTGTAGCATCTTTTCAGGCTTTGGTATCAGGTTGATATTGGCCTCATAGAATGAGTTATGTAGTGCACCCTCCTCCTCAATTTTTTGAAGAGTTTGAGAAAGATTGGTATTAATTCTTCTTGGAATATCTGGTAGAATTCATCTGTGAAGCCATCTTGTCCTGGGCTTTTCTTTGTTGTAAGGTTTTTGATGATTTATTCAATCTCTTTACAGGTAATTGGGTTGTTGAGATCTTCTGTTTCTTCTAAGGTCAATGTAAGTTGATCGTGTGTGTATTAGTCAGCCAAAGGGGTGCTAATGTAAAATACCAAAAATGGGTTGGTCTTTATAAAGGGTATTTATTTGGGGTAGAAGTCCACAGATACCAGGCCATAAAGTGTTAAGTTTCTTCTCTCACCACAATCCATTGCCACGTGTTAGAGCAAGACAGCTGCTGGGGTTTGCCAGGGTTCAGGCTTCTGGGGTTCCTCTCTTCCCGGGGCTGCGTTTCTCTCCGGGCTCAGCTCCTGTTTCCTCCACAAGGTCAGCTGTAGACTATCAGGCGAACAGCTT